>JAZGTK010000774.1:0-52935 GCA_036877625.1 Ambastaia sidthimunki
AATAGAAGATTTAAAATTCTTATCAATGTGTCTGAATGTTCTTGTTGAAGTGTGATTGAGATGGAGTGTTAGTGTCAGCTTGCATTCATGAGCATAATATTCTTCGCTTTAAATGAACAATATCTTTGTGTTTTTCAAATAACATGTTCAATTATATCTGTTTTGTTTGAGTTGATGCCATTAGGGAATAGTTAGGTTCAAACTGTCATTAAAATACTCTTTTGCACACATAAATGTCAATCTGCTCCATTCATTCAAATCAGCATCACTTTGGGCATTAGCTTAAGTTAGTGTACTGTTGTTCTTGACATTGACATGTGTCAGGTGCTACCTGACTAGTCACTGATAAACTCACTGACCATGATCGCAGACACTGTCAGGGGACCCTGGACCTCCAGCATGGAAACTTGATGTTCAAAGTCAATCAAATTATCTCCTTCCAGCCCACTAACCTGAGCAATGAACGACCTGCCCAAACCCAATAGCATGAGTCTGATGACATTGATGGAGCAATCTCTAATGCACCTCATGGGGTAAGACCTACACTGATAAATGTAGTGGACCTGAGCAATGCCATTGAAGAGTTTCCAAAGAATAACTCTCAGAGCAGCATAATGGCAACGAGTCAGATGTATTCTCTGTCAATGCCTTGAGCATTGTTTTGAAGGGAAGGTATCGAATTGGACTAATATTTGCATGAGACAGAGATGTTTTTGTAGTATTCAGAGAGCTCTGCGGGTGCACGGCCTCCCCATGTGATGACCAGACAGTGAAAATACAAAAAAAAAGATCAGTTCTTCAACTTACGACACAGGAATCCATTCCGCACAGACGGCTACTGTTTTGATGTTCATCTTCAACCAATCCTGGTGTTTTAATAACCTGTGGAGGGCCACTTGTAAACTCTTGATGTGCACAAAGTCAAAAACTTGTAAGATATTAGATATGCACAAGAATATCAAACCAAATCTGTGGAGCACAGGGTTTTTTTGCTTTTTGCATTTGCTTTTGAGATTTAGTCAAAGGTGCTCGATGAGAAAAAGTAAGAGAGACAGCTGGAAAGACGCTTATCTGTGAGACGTAAGGGAGGGTATCTGTGCGCTCCTTGATATTTGGAACAGATCCATCAACATTCATTCCCGTCAGCTCATGTAAATACTCCTGAATTGTGTTTCTCCGCTCCGAGCATTGTTAAACGTAAGAGGAACAGCAGGAGAGAGACCTGGGATATCTCCGGTACAGCTTATCGAAAGTACAAGTTGTCAGAACACTTTGAGAGCTTGTCTCCATAAACTGATTGAATTGAGCGCTAAAACAAATTCAACGTGACATAAAATGCATAAACTTCTTTGTCTGTGTTTTAATACTTCACATGTTTATTTGGTGAGAGAAGCCATTTGAGTACCATTACTTTTCCCTCCTTAAACCATATAGAAAAATGCTGAAATAAACACCAACCTTATGCTGGTTTCCATGACAAATAAAGCATAATGGCAGAGAACACGAGGGGCTCTGTTTCATTAACTCATTAAGTCCTTATAAAACCAAACTCTGAGAGCATCTTTAGTCCTGCTGTTGCCCTCGGGCAGAGGACTGTTGTGTTTGAAGATCAAAGTCATAGAGGTGTGACTTCAGGTTTATATGTGCAGGGAAATTGAAAATTTCCCTAAACTGAAGGGGTCTACATAAAAAAGTAGGCCACATCCCTGCAATAGTCTTCAAAAACAGCCGCTGTACCTTTTCCAGGGTTTTCAGGACTTGAATAGTGCAGCTTCTGAGCTGTTTTTTAAATGAGTAATTGGCTTACGTCATTAGACCTCAATTAGTGACTCATCTGACGTCCATCTGTGGGTGTGTGTGAACCAGACTGCCTGAATCCACCTACCACCATTAAAGAGCCATTATAAGAAAAACAAAGGAAAACAAAAAAACAGAAGGGGCATGTTTTCATTACTGAACTTCTATATAAAATTTACTGAAATTATTATATTGGACAATGAAAAACTGTTAGTACTTCCAACAAGAAAGAATTCAGAAACATAAGGCCTTTTTGGGAATCTCTCGCTTTGGAGATCAGAGACTGCTAATAATTATTTCATTGTTGCAAAATAAAGTGAATGCAAAATTATCCTTTGTAGAATAAAGTGAAAAACCGGAATAACAAATT
Organism: Ambastaia sidthimunki; assembly: GCA_036877625.1. NCBI lineage: Eukaryota > Metazoa > Chordata > Actinopteri > Cypriniformes > Botiidae > Ambastaia > Ambastaia sidthimunki. The sequence continues at coordinate 2,168 of JAZGTK010000774.1, forward strand.
ACAGTGTCTCATGTCAAAATAAGATAGGATGTTAATGTTGACTGCAACACAGTGCAACATGACTGCACTTTCTAATTCTCACTTCACACTCAACATCACTTCTGTGATTCACACCAACAAAATGATTCCAGTTAGAAAAAAACACTCATTCAGAGTGATCCTGTATAAAAGAGAAAGTGTTTAGCTGGGGAGGTTTTCAATGGCTTGGTCATGTTTGTCTTCAATAGGCGGTGCCAGCTTGGGTTTCCTCCAGGAATTAGGCTTTTTGTTTGTGTCTATAGGCCAGAAGTGACAGCTATTCCTGCCTGCTCAAAGTAAGCATATACATTTGTCGTGAGAAAGGCTGTGTCTGGGTCCGCTCCTCACGACATGAAAGTCTCAGTTCTGTAACAGGAAACTCAACTGTACATAGACTTCCATATAAACACACCATAAGAGAAGGGTGGTCTGAAAAGCCAGGGTCACAGAGAAAGGACGGGTGAGAGAGACAGCAAATTGTTTCAAGTCCCAAAATGTCTTTTATTTTAAATGACTGCGTGATATTTTTGTGTTGTTATTCACTGACATGTTAGAAATACCGTCATTTGGGCAGATTATAGATGGATTTTAAACATGCGTTTTTACTGATCGTTGTCCTTCTTCAGAACTGCTTTTTAAAAGGGTTCACATCCTCTCTGCTTTGTAACACAAAAAAATATGGTTATAAAAAGGTCATGTTCAAGATTTAATTGGAGGTTTTTATACGCCATCCTTCCCAAAAAATCAATCTTTATCTAAGTAGTGTGTAAAAAGGTTCGTAAATTTACAAGAGACCACTGGTAAATTCAATTTAGACGAATATTTCTCTTTTCTTTACTTTTAGAGATAAAATGAAGGCATATTATTCTATATTAATCAATTTTCGTATATCCGAAAATAATTTGACAATTAATAAATACATGAAAACCTCGCTGTTTTGTGCATGTCATCAAATACAAACTTTGTGGTCTGAATTTACATTACAAACAATAGATTAAAACCTTGTTTTGGCAGTCGAGAAAGCAGCCCAGGTATATATTCCTAATTAATATGTTGACTTAATAGTTTTACCACACACACACAAAATAAATAAATAAATAAATAAACAAACAAATAAATAAATTCGCTTTATCTTCCTCCTGATCATCATCATCATCTTCCTCCAATGACAGGTTTACATATATGAGTCTGCATTTTTAAATACACCGATGGAGCAGTACTGCAGTTCTGACTGCATGTTTATTTGCACAGCTAGTGGTAAGTGGTAACTGCCGAACCCCATGCAAAGAGCCACATCCAATCACATTATTTCGAGACAGCTTTATCAATCTCTAATTAATGAAAGGGTTTTAAAATATCCTAACTAGCTTAATTAAAGACATTATTATTTCTATGACTGCATTTCGTAATATTTCATATAAACAGGGGGTTCTACAAGATAACATGCACTTTGCAGTGTTTTCGTGTAATGGGACAAATTTCTGAACATAGTGGCGAAAGTTTTGACCTTAGTTCAGCACTTTTGGCCCTAGCAGCTCACGCGACGATGCAAGTTCTGCTTATTAACGAGCACTTGTAAAGGTAAATTAAGATCATCATAAGATAGCTGTGCAAATCAAAATATCTAAAAAACTTGTTTATTCTAAAACATATGATCCGAGAGCTGGTGCTGGTGTAAGTTTACCCAGTCTCTGTTTAAACAGCTTGATCAAGTTGCCTTTTTGTATTTTAAACCACTTCGCCAGGTTTCCACTCACATTTCAAAATAAGAAAACACAAAAAAATAAATTTTAGAATGACATCGTTCGTAAAACCCAACAGCGTCATATATTAATACAATTAGTAAAGAAAAATTTGGATTGCCTTTAAAATTGTGTAAATGTTTTGTCATTGTTGTTGGTATTTATATTTATTTATATATATATATATATTGTATTTTATTTACTCACCCTAAGTGATGAATATATAAATAGTTTTTAAGAAATTATATTTTTTCAGTGAAATGAAATGTCTTATAAATATTTGCTTCTTTGCGACTGGCACATGTCAATATTAAACTTAAAAAATGTCCTTCGTTTGTTTCTCTGTAAATTCGTTAAGTTTAAATACATAATTTACTTTCAGATAATCCAATTTTGTGCGTATTTATTTAAAATAATTAGCAAATATTCTCTCACAGTAGACATCTTTGTGATAGACAGCGGCAGCCCCATTTATAGGCTTTCCATTTAGTTATTGGATAGGCCTGTGTTGTTTTAAATGTGTGATCCAAAACAAAATAAATGTTTGAAATGTAACATTTTAAATGTATTTGTGTGTGTCGTCTCCAGCAGTCATAGCATCTGTCACACTAATATATTCCTACATTCGCACCTTACCACTGATTCCTATTGTATGATATTTATCATAGTTTGGTGGGATACACTGCCAAAACTGTTTATCTTAGCTAGATAGAGTTAATCGATTTATAATGTCAGTCACAAAAACAATCACAGATTTATAACAAGCCAATATTTAGGGTTCACTCGATGCTGGATGGCACTCTTTTTAATAAATATATTTTTGAAATTAGAAATTGTTTTTAGATTGCCTGGTCTACCTTAAAATGATAAATCTTTATAGCACACATACAGACTAGATTTTTTTGTTAAATTTAAAACGGGCTGTTGCCGTTTGGTCAGCTCTGTAATGTGTATAAAATATTATAAGTATATACTATATTACTGTACTATATATATATTAACAGTATATGCTTAACATTCAAGCTGAAACGTTACACGCACTGAACAAAAACTGTAAATAAATAAATGATCCAGAATTTTCACTAGTTAGAATTATTCAGAATCTGCTTACAAAGCGACAACTACGAAAAACCGAATACTATCTCAGATATATTAAATAAATAAATATATACAACCAAGGCTGAGAAAATATTTATGGCACTGTCTGTTGAAAATATTTATGACAAACTGTCTGTTTGCATCATGTTTCATCTCATTCTGCATGTGAGAAAACCAGTGCAGTGTGTGTGTGTGGGGGGGAGAGAGAGAGAGAGAGAGAGACTGCGCATATAGGTCTGCGCATATTTCTGCAGGTGTGGATGAAATCGGCTGGAAAATGACCGCAGCCATTGCTCTAATAATTCAAAGTGAGTTTATCTCTCCGGCCCAGAACAATTACTGCTCGTGGTTAACATTTCGGTGCTAATTAGTAAGTTTTTAATCATATAGAATGAATTTTTAAATTTTAAACCAGTTCCCTAACAATCATAACCTAAGAGTCCAGTTAATATTTTATTTTTTAAAAATCCATGTTCCTTAAATGTTAACGTAATGTATTGAATGAAACATACATGAATGCCTTACAGTGTTCTGTTTGTGGGTGCCCCCTATTGCTGTATCCCACCAGTCTGTTAAATGGTAAGCCCAGTTGCATATTCTCAATGAGGAGCTGGCAACACTCAGCAGTGTCGTCTATCAAACAAACAGAAAAATAAAAAAAATACATTGAGACATAAAGTAAATGCAATTTGCAACCACCAAATGAAAACACTGTGGAAAATGCAAATCCTAAATGAAATGTCCACGGAGCTTGACCCGTTCTATTCTATTATATTTTTTATTTCCTTCGTTGCCTAGATGCGATGTTGATTTTTACATGCATCCATCAGTGTCACATATTACTATTGAAATAATCTATATAAAGTAATGACTTGGAAATCACCCACCGAACGTCTGTTATCTCTGGCGCTGAAAAGAAATTTGCAGAGTGTTTTTAAAAATAGTTGTTTAAAGTGAAAAGTACAGTCATGGACTGTATTTTTCTTAGGGCAGATCTTTCTGCATGGATCAATATCAGAGCAGCATGCATTTTGAAGGAAACGCCATCTAAGCTCTGCAGGTTTCTGACCCTGGACTTCTCCTACAGGTCACAGCATCTTTCCCTGAACAGGTCAACACGCAAACCCAGAACGACGTCGAAGTATTTCTTATCAAAGAAAATCTACAGCCACAGTATATCCAACAAAAGTGAAAGAACGGGCGATTTAATTATCAGCCCAACAAATACGGGTTGCATTGGGTGGCGCATGGGCAACAGCGCATTGTTTTGTGGTGCTTTCTAAACGTGGCACTTACAGCCAGTTTATTTTTCACGTGAATGAAATGTGTATTTACGTATACATTATGTAGATACCCATGTGCCCATCTCAGAACACGCTCTGGCACCGGGTGGTGATTGTAGTGATTTTACAGTCAACAACAAGAAAGCGACTAACAGTCTATTCCTTCCCCCAGGCTTTACGCACATGAATATTAATGTAATCCTTACAGTTACACCACATTGCTCTGGAGCTCTAACACAGATTGTGACATGGATGCACATTGCTGTCAAGAACCTATAGTCTATTAATTATCCACGCTGAAAGATTGTTTTCATAACACTTTTCATGCTGTCACTGATATTATCATACACAAAAAATGGCATCACCGGCCACTGTATGGCTCGCAGGTGCTGCATCATGCAAAATGGCCATTTTAACGATATTTAATTCGGCTCTTTTATCGTCACTCACATGTCAGTCATTTTGCAACTAAAGGTGTTTGTGCATCTGCTGATCTGGCAACCGTGAATCAAGGTCTCGTTTTTACAAAATAAAAAAAGGCACAAGAAATGAACTAGGAAATCCTGCTTTGTTTACGCAGAAGTTACAGAAAACAAACCAGTCATCTCTTAATACTGCAAAATAATAAAAATAGTTTGATAACGTTTGACAAGAGTGCCAGAGTCAAATTCAAGTTCACGGCTACTTGGTTTAAAAATCTGTTTTTATCAAAGTGCAAAGTGTGGAAGGAAGGGGGGGCAATTGCTATGTGGCTTCTTTAAAACGAAAAAAATGTTCTTTAAGAAACAAAGCGATATTGTTACAATGTGGAGCATAAATTTGTATACATTACATTTATTCTAGGCTACCAATATGCCGAAAAGTCAAAGACTGAACTGTTGTCCTGACTATCCACGTTCTTCGTATACTGCTGTAAATGTCTTCTCTGTACAATCTGTTAAAACTTTTTTTAAATTTAAAATCTGAAATCTGTTTAGTTTTATGAAGGTTTCTACTTATTGAAACTTTTTAATTTTTTTATAATACAAAGTGTCTATTTCAATACTTTTTGCCCAGCAAAACAGAGAAATCATGACAGATTCGCTTTCTAATAAAAGATATAATTTTGGTTTAAATTATGTGTGTATATATACACAGGTTCCGAATATATCTGAAAAATGCACTTAGAAAAACGTTGATTTCAGCAACGAAACTAAATTATTGAGTTTACGAAGGTCTAAAAGTTTTACATTTTTTAACTCGTGTGGAAAAAACATGACGCGTTGTAAAGATTGTACACTTGCACCACGTTTTATTATATCTGTATGCAGTAAAATTCTTATCACAATAATGAAGAAAACACTTCTCAAACTTTGAACAAAAACACATAACAAAACAACTGCCCCTGTTCAGCCCATAATTGTACATATTTATAGTAAAGAAACATTCTTTATAAATATTGTTTCATCTGTAGCAAGTAAATACCATAATTTAATTACAAATGGATAAATATGGCAGTCGATATTTACAAAAGAAGGGTGTGGTTACAGATATTTAACGCCACGACATTGATTTGCCCCACAATCTTCCAAATATATTTCACAATTCAAACTTGCAAAGCACAAAACATCACAAGTTAAGCCCAGCAAACTAAGATTTACATTCACAAGCAAATATTGTGTCTGTCTTCGTTAAATGTCGACTTTGGCACTCTTTCCAGTTAATAGATGTTTTAGTTACAATCAGTTTGCCCTAACGGGATCACAATAATCATGATAGTAATACAACTTTATGGTAATATGTGCACTAAAAAGTCCAGTTAGAGAAATAGCTACCATTGAAGGAACATCTATACACCAAAAAACGACAAAATCTATTACAACCATTGGGAAAAGAGAGCGTGTATGTACAAAAACGGGGTGTTTAGTGCATTTGCGCACGTTTCTTCTGTTGACGTGGATATATTAAATCCTGCTGGACAAGCGCATAATATAGGAGCGTTCGTTTTGTACAAGCTGTATGGATCTCCTGGTTTTCTGAAATGGTTCCTCTTGGGATGGCACAGTCTTAAACATACCATTCACTGAAATTGGACGATAGACTGCTGTGGTTGTTGGAACTGTGCACCGCTGAGGGAGGCGACAGATTGTTGTTGCTTTGGGTCTCAGTGGAGGGGGACACCAAACCAGGGGGTGTTGAAGATTCATAACCAGAACTTGCCGCTGGCGACGAGTCAGATGCAGGTGGAGACGACTCATGAACCTAAAAAATATAAAGATTTAAATCATTAATGATCCGCGAGTAATAATGAACAGCGAGTAAAACTTCACAACAACTTGTTTATAAATAGCATTTACAGATTGTATTTATTTAGATTCATATTCATGTCTATTTGTAAATCATATGTGTTACTGTCTTTGATTAAAGTTATTGTAGAGTGTTACCGTATGTGAATTGCTATTAATACACAAAGTAACTATTTTAAACATTTAGCTTTCATAAAAGTATACAATACAAGTTATTTTTATTTTATAAAAGCGTGTGTTGTTCAGTGTTGATTATGTGCAGTATTTACCTTCATGTGCTTTCGAAGAGAGCTGGGGTGAGTGTAGGACTTGTCACACATTTTGCACAGATACGGTTTATCTGAGGTGTGAACGTGCATGTGTTTCTTGCGGTCACTGCTGTTTGCGAAGCGCCGATCGCATCCCTCAAACTCGCACTGAAATGGTTTCTCCCCTAAGAAGAAAAAACGTACAGAAATTCACAGGATTAGTTTAGTTTGAAAACAGCATTACAACAGTCTAAATTACAACACAGAATACAGAACCTGCCATTCTCAATAGCTTTATGCAATTGTTAGTAAGTAAATATTTTAAACTTACGATCCAGAAAAAATGTTAATTTTATTTTAAATACTCAATATAGTTGTACGAACTAATTCAGGGCTTTACGCCTTATACAACAACACAGGGGGTCTAGTCGCTGAACCTTATCTACGAAACACGATCAATGTGTAAAGGCAATAAAACACTAATAAAATAAAATAAAACTTATATAAATTACACAACTTGCAAGATCTGGCTTTGCTCAGCAAATTATTAAAACTAAACCCAAGATTAAAATAAGGGGAAATACGTCACTTAACCTTTTTTTCTACAAACAGCACACAAACTTTGCCATTTGCTTAGAAATAATCAAAATGTAATTAACACCTTGACAAATACAAGGCTTGATGCCTCCGTGTATTCTAAAGAGGAAATTGCAACCCTGGTAATGGCCTGTCTAACACATCGACTGTCAATGCAATGGAAAGAATAACAATAGGCCCACATATCGCCCATTCCTAAAGAAGGAACATATTCTTATTTCTATGGCGTTTTCTTTATGTTGTTAATGCTCTGTATTTACTTTTAAATTCGTACATGTATGTGAATGTATGTGCATATACATGCCCTTTGTAAAGTACTTTGTAATTGTTTTAAAGGATTCTGTACAAACTTTATCGCTATTGCAGCTATATTTTTTTCTTATTTTACAACAATTAAAATGCTCAGTTATGTGGCCAAAATATTAGCACCATAAACAAGAGTGAATTTCAAAATCCTGACGTAGTAACCCGAGTGCCATTGGTCCACGCAAACGTTAGTTAAACCGGCTGAAGAGATTTACGGCTCCTCTGCTCACGCGATGAGCCCTCGGGTAGCCTTTGACCCGTTTAAAGTTTATGAACCACAAACCCTCGACAGTCTCTTACATAATTCACTACATTGTTGCAAAACATCGTATTTACTCCGTACGAGACCAGACATAATCGCTTCCAGCCGCGTTAGCAGGCTGCTTGATGCACAGTCTAAATATATACTCACACTACAACCGTTTTCTTTACAAGATCTAAATCTACATTAAGCGCCAACCTACGTCTTTGATTTAATTGTCTAAAAATACACCAACATTGCATAATAAGCTTATTTTTGTAAGCGCCACTATTTTGGAAACTGAGTATGATTTGGGAATGACAAAATACAATAATGTAGCTCCAAAACATAACCAGGATATATGAATATGAACGTCACAAACACAATCATAATTACCTGTATGCGTTCTCTTGTGAATCTTTAGATTTTCTGATCGGGCGAAGACTTTGCCACATCCAGGGAAAGGACAGGGGAATGGTTTTTCTCCCGTATGCACGCGAATGTGGTTGACCAGTTTATATTTGGCTTTAAATGGTTTGCTTTCCCGGGGACACTCTTCCCAAAAACAGACGTGGTTGCTCTGTTCGGGTCCTCCGACGTGCTCGACCGAGACATGGGTGACCAGCTCGTGCATGGTGCTGAAAGTTTTATTGCAACTCTTCTTGGGATTGCTGAGCTGTTCCGGATCGATCCACTTACAGATAAGCTCTTGCTTAATGCACTGCTGTCTCATGTAGCGAAAGAAGGCACCGGGGTGATGGTGATGCGCTGCCATATTCATCCCCATGTTCATATTCATGGAGCCGTACTGGTTGTGCAGCTGGGCGGCTGAGTAGGGGTCGGTCCGCGGGCTGGAGACCTGGTGATACTGATCTGATCGCCCAAAAACCTCTCCCGGTAGTCCGAGACGCATCTGCCCGTTAAGCACGTTTGGAGAGCCGTGAGATCCATGCTGGTCGTGGATGCCAGGGAACAAAATGTGGCCTTGGCTGTCTGTATGGGAGTGATGAAGGGAGCCGGCAGTGGGGCCGAAGAGCGCATGCTGGCCGCCCGCCGGTGATGATTCCCCGAATCCACGGCTGCGAAAGAGAAAGTCCCGCGTGGAGTTAAACGGCGAGCTCGCATACGAGGTGACATGAGCCGCGTGCGCACCCAGAGCCGCCGCGGGGTAACCGGGCGCTTGGCTCGTGAATGCAGAACTCTGTCCGGGAGAGAGATCGTGGTTCAGTTTGAAGGCGCCCATGTGCGCCGAGTCGACGAAGCTGTTCTGCGCTAAACTCAAGTCTCTGTCCTGCATCTCACTGGAGGAGTGATGATGCCTGGCAAATGTGCCCACTCCCAAACCAGGGAACTGATGCCCAGCGTCCAGCAACATGCTTTCGTTCACCAAAACCAATTCTCTTTAAAGCAGTCTATGCACGGCGCGACAATTAAACATAAACCAAAAAAAAACTAATGTACTGCGGGAATATTAACTTCCAAATTTAATAACACAACATGAGTCGACGAAGTTCGATCCGCTCAGAGAAAAAGGCTTTTCGTATCGAGTTAGTCTATATTTTTCTCGCGGATAACTTGTTACTCGAAATCTCCAATGCATAAAAACGAGAAGATTCCTTTGCGCTTGTCCTCTCAAACTGAGTCGATATTTTAGGATTACACGAGTATACGAGTAATTATCTTACTGAGTCTTCACTGTTCCTGAAGCATCTCGAATTGGAATGTTTATTTCTTTCGCTTGTCTATGTTTATCTCGGAGGGTCCCTCTTTCTCAGTGGACTGGCACTACCTCCTCTTACGCCCCCTTTAACTGTAGCCCGGTCATTGGTTTGACGCGCTCCCATTGGCCGCAGCTCCTCATCAATCCCAGTTGCCCCTCCAATCGAACGCTCTCCTTTGGCAACTAATCGCTGATCGCCATCTTCCACCTACAATTACCGCCTACTTTTCGGAGAGGCTTTTCGGGAATAGGTAGGAAAAGCAAAAAATATTCGCGTTTAATCACATCGCTTATAAAGTGTAAATCATTGTCCGAACGGACACAAAACTATGCGTAAACCATATCAGCTGTTGAAACTGTAAAAACAAAACTTACGCATACTTGTTTAATCATGTAAATGTTGGAAATTAGGATATATTGTAATCGAAGCAATTACTCTCACAAACAATTCAACAGACAGATAGTGGTAACGTGAACGAAATACAAACTCGTAAACATTGGTCAAGGTGATATGACCCACTTTGCACGTAAGTATGCACATATATTTTAACCCGTAGCATTAAAAAGCCACCAGTTTGCACCAGTTTGTATGTGGTTGTCAGTCAGCCTTTGAATAAAGGACGCGAGGAAGCCAAATCATGAGCGGACTGAGAAATAAATAAATATACACAACATATTTAGTTATTAATACTAACATATTGAGATTTGTTGTACGGACGAATACATTAAAATGATACAGCTGTGAAAAAAAAGGCTGCGGTAAAAAACATGTTGTACAAGTCAACATCGTCTTTGTTGATACCATCGTAATCATTACATGCAATAAACTGTTATTGGATTAGAAAATGTACTGTTTTTCAGATCGTAGCAAACAGCAAAAAGAAAAAAAAACTACGTTATTGCTTTTCTGCTGCGCCTGTTACACAACTGTATTTCCTTATACCAACTCTAGATAAAAAATACAATTTTTTAAATACAACAGCAGCTTACATGTATTAGATGTAATGTATTCACTGACCGTCCTGACAAATGATGTGTAAGCAAATGCATTTAAGAATGGTTTATTCGAGCAACTAACTAAAGATAACTTCTTTTTTCTTTTATTGTATGTTGGCTAGATATGCTTAAATTCTGATGTCAAACGAGCACAATCTGATACGCTTTTAATACAAATTGTGACGTCATGGACCAGGAGTATAATCCTCCCAATGGAATAAATCCGGATATCTGAATTGTTTAAAAATGCATTCACATATTTTGTGCTTACGGTCTCTGTACGTAACAAGCATATATATACGTTTTTGTAGCCTACCTTGCAGGTTACCTTGTCCCTGACAATAATGAAACCGTCCGAGTGTAGTTATCCAATACCACGAGAAATGGCTTGTTACATAGGAGTCTAGGTCAATGCACATAAGACACTATTTTGGATCTTAACAAGTACCACATATAGAATCCGAGAGTTTATTTAAATGCTTACATACAGTTAGAGGAAAATTACTTACAATTTACGTGAACCTGACTCCTTTAAACTCCCGTTCTAACACACTTTCTGTTCTCTTCGCCTCCGAACACTTTAAGCTGTAAATAATAGGGCGAAGGATGTATAATACTTTGGGAATTCTGTGAGCTTCGGCTCAAAGCCATGCTGTCTGAACGTTATGTACCATTCTTCCAAGACTATTTCTACCCTCTCCACAGGAAACACAGGATCTGATCCAAGTTCAAAGTCACGTTTACCGACCTCTCTAAGAAGTTCTTTATTTCTCCAGAAAACCACAAAACCTTTCTCCTTTTCAATGGGCAAGTGAAGAGAAATTTGACAGAGGGTGCAGTCGGCCTGGAACACGTAGCTGCTGTTTTTATCCTGTTCTCCTGTTTCAGGGAAAGATAGAAAGACGAACAAAAACAAAAACTGTTCGTGAGTTTAAACGAGTTTTGTTTATTACTGGAATATATATAACTGTTTCAAAATGATCTTTGATTTTTTTTTCTCGTATGGAAAATCGATACTAACCTGTAAATCGTCATTCTTGAACAGTAGCCATATCTCCAGTTTACATGAAATATTACTGTTGACTGCCCTTAGACAAAGCGACAAGGCTTTTCTTTCAAGTTTGACATTATCAATATGGCGGCGCATTGTTGGTTACTTTTAGTGACCTTTTTTCAAGGGTGTTTGACCTCCGACCCGTGGAGACCACATATGTTACCCTTTGAACTTATTATGTTAAGAAATCCTCTATGTTCAGAGGTTGTTGTGAGACAAGTGCTGCCATCTCTCTCCGTTATGTCGTTTTCATAAACAAAAGCCACCGAAAGCTTTAAAGATTCACTTAAAACGTCCATTTATTTATTCATTATTAATTATTGCAAATTAACTTAACTTTTATTTATTTATTTTTTTTATCCACAGAAGCAACATTTCCACTCATGAATAACATTTACTCTTCCAATTCAGAGATTGGCTAAATGTTGGGATGTCTTAAATATTAATTGCAATGCATAGATTGTAACGCTGCTGGCGCATTAATCGGAATACATCATGGTTATTGTTCTATTCACCATAAATTAAGACCCTTAATAAAGATGACAGGCATGATATCTTATGCAGGAAATTAAAACTTGCTATAAAAATATTACAGGTGCAGCTTATGATGGGGCAGATAAAAAAAACAAATACAGGCTATTGATATAAAATAAAAAAATATATTTGAATGCTTTTGTTCAGTGTGCAACTTTAACTTCAGTCTGTGAAAAAAACAGAATGTTGATTTTTTTTTTTTTTTTTTAGAATTGTTAGAATGAAAAGGAATTTAGATTTATGGCCACAGATGTATATGTTAATTGTTCATTTTATTATTACAATGTAAATCTAGGCCTGTTGTACCAGTTTAACCATTTACTGTATTTGGGTTATTAGGTTTTGCAATCTTTGGAATATGGTAACAACCGCCCTGAAGCATTTTCAAAGCTGTGTTTGAATTAAGACATATTAAATCAATGGCATACACTTCCTGCTGAGTTCAACATGGACTCTGAAAGGGTGTGGACGTGCACCGCGACACACAAGTACAGCACACACAAACAAACAAAATTGGACATTATGTGGAAATAAACGTTATGCTTCAAAAACAATACTTCTTGTGAAAACAACATCAAAATCTCACGTACGAAAGATTGTAAGCAAAACATTTTTTATGAACGCTTACAGAGTTTATTTAGTAACTTTTATTCACAGTACAGATGGGATAAGCTCCCTTTAATATATATTTCGAATAGGATCTGTCTGCAAGAGACTAGTGAATGTTTTCCCCCGAGGGTTTTAAAACACAGATATTAAAATAAATTTGCTGTATTTGATTTTGTAAATATAAATTTGACTGTTGAAATAATATGTAAATGTTGCTGAAATAATGTGATATTACAAACAACATCTGGACAAAGCAACTTCACGAAGGTGCTTATCGTAATTTGTGTGTATTAAGCCGTGTGTTTACGGTTGCAGAGCCCTGAATAGTAAATAATTTTACTTTTATGTATCCAATATTTTTTCTTGGGATACTATACTAAATACTGCATGAATGAGATAAAACATAGAAAAAATACAGTTAAAAAAGTTACGTTTTTGGCAAAAAGCATGTCTAAGAGTATGTGTGTACCTTTATGAGTACACTGTTTTCTTTTGTATCATTTCTAATATTGTTCAAGGATCAAGGAGTTACTATGATCATTTACTTAAAAGAAAAGTCTTACATTAAAAATTAATTCTTTCGGTTTCATACTAAACCACGTTTTTAAAAAAATATTTTTATTTGATGTATTTTTAGGCGGAGGGGGGCTGTTTAATATATTTTATGTATGTAGTGTCATTCTGTTTTGTACAAAAAAATAAAAAAACATCCTTCCACATGTGTGTGTGTCTTGGTAAACAGATTTGCCTGTAACTTTGTGAGCACAACTTTCTGGAGTGAACAGTGATGAAGAGAGTGAGGGGGCGGAACCCCGCTGAGCCTCTGCGCTGAAAGACAGCCAATCGCTTCGTTCTCTTAACTGCCAGTCACCGAAATCTGTCCAATACCCGCAGTGCCATTTCTAAACTCTATTCCCCACTGTGTCCTCCAACTGTTGTATGTTCTGCCAATCGCTTGAGGACAGAGTGGGAAAAGGAGCAAGCAGAGTTAGAGGCAGGACAAAAGAAGTTCTATAGACGGTCATATACATATATTTTAATGGTTTTAGAAGGCCTGTAGTTTGGGAAAACAATAGTAGTGAGGGTGGACATGACAGCGTAGTGATGGAGCCCCCTTTAAGCAAGAGGAATTCGGCGATAAGATTAGCGGATTTGGCATCGACTCAAACCCTTCCTCATCAGAATATGACAGGCTTCCCGGGGATAGGGGGGCATCACCCGCACTCCCACCATGCCCACCTCCACCCTGGGGAGATGGGCAACGACCCCGGAGTGGCTCTCACTCCATTTGGACCCGAGCACATGGCACAGACCAATGCTCTCAAACTTAGTCCCTCTCAGCCTGTTCAAAGCCATCCCGAAGCCCAGACCGCGGCATCTTTCACGTCTTCTCAGACCACAGTTGGTTTCCCCGTGGCTCACCCCCACACAGGCTACGCCACCAGCAGGGACTTCATCCTCAGGAGAGAGCTCTCAGCCTCTGCTATGCATGCACTTGGCGACCAGCATAGTTCCGCCTCCTCCCCTCATCACCATGGCATGTTCATTTCCCCAACAGGTGCTTATGGGCACGCGGAAGGTGGTGCCCATCCACTTTTCTCTGGACTGCACGAGCAAGCGGCCCCAGGTGCCCATCACCACCATGCCCTTAACGGGCAGATGCGTCTGGGTCTACCGGGGGACATCTACGGCAGGCCAGAGCACTTCGGCCACAGGCCCGATCACTATGGATCTCCTTCTCTCCACAGCTACAACTCCATGAACTTAAATGTGAACCTCGCTACGGCTCCTCACGGAGCCACGGGAGCATTTCTGCGATACATGAGGCAGCCCATCAAGCAAGAGTTGATCTGCAAATGGATTGATCAAGAGCAGAGCTCCAAGAAGCCCTGCTCCAAAACTTTCAGCACCATGCACGAGCTGGTGAACCATGTCACGGTGGAGCACGTCGGGGGACCGGAGCAAAGCAGTCACGTCTGTTTCTGGGAAGAGTGTCCACGCGAGGGAAAGGCGTTTAAAGCCAAGTACAAACTTATCAATCACATCCGCGTGCACACCGGAGAAAAACCGTTCCCGTGCCCCTTCCCCGGTTGTGGCAAAGTATTCGCGCGCTCGGAGAATCTCAAGATTCACAAGAGGACTCACACAGGTCAGTTGAAAATGCACTAATTCTTTAGAATGAACTTTATCGGCTCAGCAAAACTACTGTATGAGTATCTGTGGATAAAAATGTTTCATGCTACTTTGCAGGTAATCGAATTGTCTTAATATGTAGTTATGTGGGTAAAGAAACACTTTCTTGTCCCCCCACCCCATGCACAATTTTCCTTTTTACAACCAAGGGAAGGGAGTTGTTTGTTTACAGCGGATATTCTTATGCATCGTGTCTTTGCCAAGCAAATCGATCTTCGAAAAAAATAGCTGATGTTGATCAGTCTTATGTTTTTTTAAATGCAACGAGAGATCAGCGTGCATACACATTTCATTCTAGTTACTTGTGCACATGGCAGTAAAGTACACCAGAGAAAGCACGCTGATATGAAGACACTATAGTGCATGCTTTCATTGATGCGTAGATTTTAGTAGAACGCATGCTAAACTGAGTTTGAATGTTACGTGTGTGAATACTATGAAACAAGTACGTATTTTTATTAGACTCCAGGCAGTTGTGTCTCAAAGTTATGGTTGAGTTTTCGGCAAGTGTTTGTTTGTTTGTTTTAAAGTCACAGATAATTACAAACAGTGAGTTTGATAAGTCTATGGTCATGAAAATATAAAAAAATGAGCGAGCCTTGGTGCTTAACCACACTAAGTTTTGTTCTTGCAAAACAAGTAAGGCCTCTGCCTCTTGTCTGTAACAACAAATTATTTAAATAAGAAAAAAAATCGCAGTGGCAGACGTGCATATGTTTTAATAGATACAAACAATGTAAAAGTTATTCCTCCAAATCAGTTAATATGCTGAATATGAAGTGCGAGACAGTGGGAGTTTGTTATTGGCAGTTGTTAAGACGTTGCTAGTATTTCTAAACTATATTTAGCTTGCATAACGTTCTGCTCATAACACGTGCTGACATGAATTGCCCCCTAAACGTGTCAAACCCACCCAGAGTAGATTTAGATGCTGTGCATTTCGAATCAGCAATGAATACGCGTAAAAGATTTATAATGATCCACTTTATCACGCCAGGACACAGTGAATCAATGTTCAGCGTTTAATGTATGTTTGACGTGAGATACCTTGGATATTTTATAAAGACGGATCAGTAGTTAAACTGTAAACAATCTGAGACATATGGCGGGCCGAAATGTTTTGCAGTAGTTGAACTTCCTGAGTCAGTGGCGTATCCTGTAACAACAATCTAGAAAAAAATACAAGCGTGCTAATAGAAGATGAAAGTACAGAGTGGATGCACAAGCCACGTGGTATGAACAGTCCATATGTAACAGCGGAAAACAAGTACTGTGGAGTTACAAAGAGTGAGTGTTCTGATTTTCACTGTCACTGAATGCACTCAATTAATGCTGTGCTTTAAGGGCATGCATAAATAATACTTTGGCCACACATTCATTTCTGTTGGTTACTGAGAAAAGAGCATAAATAAGCTTTATTTTCTCATGACTTTCCCAGGACCTGATGTTTTAAATGATGCATGGTTGATTTTTATAATGGCTATATCCATATCCTCCCTGTTTTTCTTTTCTCCCAGGCGAGAAGCCCTTCAAATGCGAGTTTGATGGCTGTGACAGGAAATTTGCCAACAGCAGTGACAGGAAGAAGCACTCTCACGTCCACACGAGTGATAAGCCTTACTTCTGTAAAGTGAGGGGCTGTGACAAGTCTTACACTCACCCGAGCTCTCTGCGCAAACACATGAAGGTTCACTGCAAGTCACCTCCGCCCCCTTCCGCCAACACGGGCTCCTCTTACCATCCTTCGTCTACGACGATCGGTGATGCCCTTTCCCCCAACCTGGAGCCCCACAGGAACCGTTCGTCGAACCTTTCGCCTCAGGTGACCAACCTAAACGAGTGGTACGTGTGCCAAGGGAGTGCCGGACCAAACAACCTACACACCCCCTCCAGCGATGTGCCAACCTCGGAATCTGACGACGAGGACTCTTTCAGACACACAGATCCAAGGGCAATGCTCTGATTTGAACAGCAAGGAATATGTTCATGATAAATGGTCCCCCTAAAACACACACGTACACACATACACACACACACACAAGAAGTGTTTTAATTTGAAGGACATGGAACAGCCTATAGATGACAGCGGGTGAAAGAGATATTGCCCCCAGTTTGCTATTAAAACACGCTCAGAGCGTTGATGCTCATGTTTCCTATGATGTAAATCAGCTTGTTACATGCAACATGATAGTGAAGTGTGGAGTTTAAACATTACGCATAAAATAATTGAATTTTCCTATTTCTTAATATTCTACGTAACTTGTCATCAGACTTGAGCTCAAAAGATTTATCAGTTATGTTGGTTGTTTTTCCTCCGGCATTACATCCCTTGCGTTGCACAAACGTCTTTTATAAAAGCATTTTACACGTCTGAGGGGAATTGTTTAAAAAAAATGCAGTGACAATATTTTTTTTAATTTTTATTCGTATATTGTCAGTGTCAAAGGAAAAAAAAACAAATTTAAATCGGATTGAATCTTTGTTAAAGTTTATACAATAACTGTGGTCAGGGCGGTTTTTGTGATATTTAAAATATTTAAACCTATATTTTATGCAAAATCAATGTAACTTTGATTAAAGAGTACGAATATGTCCTTTGAGACCCTAAATAATGTATCATTGACAGGCCTATCCCTGACTGATTTGTAAATAGTGTGGTATTGATGCTTGTGAATGTTGTCGTAGCGTCTCAACGAGTTTTGTACATTGTAATTTATTTGCTGGTATTAATGTTGGTCTGGACGTACAGATACACCAAAGAATAATATAATTTTGGTGAAATGAAGTGATGCTTTTTATCGTGTTCTGTAAAAAGGTCTTACTTGAATAGGCTGTATAATGTGAAGAATTTTTCGCATGACCCGTGTAGTAGCTTTTTATTTGAGGTGCATGATGGTGTCGATGGAAAACCATAAGAAGATCGTGAAGAAATGTGATGTTTGTGTATAGTTATATGGAAAACTTGAATAAAAGCAGGACGTGTAAATATTGTCTTTTCAGTAAAAGGCCTTTATTCATTCATCAGTGTGCGTATATCATATTCAGTTAGACACATTTAGGCCTACTGGTATTGAAAACGCCCACTCACTAATAAATGACTAACAATACATGATGCTAAATTTATACAAAGTAAAAACAACCAAACACAACAGCAATACTTACTTTAAAAACAGCTGGGCTACGGATGCACGTTTTTAAATTAATTTCCGCACTAATACAAATATTTAGTCACTGAATGCCTTTAAAACGTCTATCTAAGTGAAATATCACAAAGCAACGAACACATGAATCATTTATAGGAATATAAGACATAAAAGATAGCCAACGATAAAAAGAATCTTGTATGAAGTATATGAAACACAATCCCCCGTCTTATTTCCTTCATTAAAACGCACAACCACACTTTCAAAGTACCCCCAGTCCCAGACTATACAATCAGAACTGACCAGCGCAAGTTCTGCACAACTTCAAAGAACTGCGCATCAGAACGGAAGACTGCACGGTGCGTTACGATTTCTATGGGTTACACTTGAATATTTATTGTAGAAAAACTACTAACTGTCACTAAATGGTCAATCTTTAAAGCAGAGGCGTCTTACCCACCTGCCTCTTCCACAAACAGCATACACATTTCAAACACTATATAACAACGCAAAGAAAACAAACATGCACTTTTTGTAAAGAAAGCGTATCATAAAGTTTATTATACTACACAACGCCTAAGACGCACGTTTGATTTTTAAACTGCTAATAAAAACACATTAAACAGTTTTAACAGTTTTTTCATCATGTTTTAGACCTGTTCCATATAATAACGCCTGAACGTTGGTGCGTCGTTGGAGATGGTAGTTTTTTGTGCCAGTGAAACGCCCCATTAATAGTGTGAAGTTCAAGGGCACTTCATAAAGCGTGTGTTTACCGGGCACTGGAAACAGACCACTTCAATTGGAGGCACTCTATTAAGATACAGTCGCGCTGACCTTTAGTTTCATGCTACGTTAGCGCAGTCAACTCGCACTCCATCACAATCGCTTATATTTTTGTTTCCAAATCTTTGAAATCCCTCGTGCGCATTAAGGTTTAATTTGGAAACAAGCGCGCGCTCTACCCACCCCTTTGTCCGCAAACTATTATTTGCCCAAGGAAAGAATGATCTTCTATTTATTTAAAACAAGTGCCTTTTGAATAGTGCAAAATAAACACGGTGAAAAATAACCAAAGAGATGGTCCCCTCGGAATGAAAAGGGGGACTTTATAAGGGCTGCGGCAGTCACAGCTGAATGGGAGACGCTTTGAAGTCGAACTTATTATCTTAGGAATACTTTTCGGTCGTCCTAACGACGCTATTGAATCGAAAAGCTACCCCCTTTGTCAGCGATTTGTTCTCCTTTAGTGCAATGCCCGTGGAAATCACTTACATGGTCTACCTTTACATACAGCCTGCAAATCAGTAACTCTAAGAGTCAGACTCTCAGACGCCACTTTTCAAAAGACAAAGCAGAAGTCAGTGTGAAAACGCAGCGAGTTCTCTGCCGTTTTCCCTTTATTGGACAGAATGATCACATCAGAGGAGCCTGTTTACTACAGTCTAGTCAGATTTCACACCGTCAGCTTCTCATTATGTGTTTGACGAGGGTTCAAAGTACCCAAGTCATTGTGCAGCCTTTTTTTGCGATGCAATAAGAGCATGTGAAGCACTCGTAATAAAAAAGAAAACATGCATCTGAAGTTCAAACTTTGTCATACTTTAGCCATTAGCAAAATTCGCTTCACGCTTTACATGTCGGATCACCGTTCGTGTGTTCAGTTCACACTACACCAGATTTCATCTGAGAGCTTGCAAAGTCTCAGAGGTAAATTACGGCACTAATGGAATATTTGCCACGGCGTTTGGGGGTCTGTAGGGAGAGAGAGAGGGGCGTTATGAGACACGTGGAATAAATATTAAATTACACAAATAAAATTAAAAATCTTATTAAACGAATGGTGCATGGTGGTTTTAATTTCTATTTTGGTTTGGTCCACCTCTAAGCTAGTGATAATTAAAACCGCACACTTGTCAACCACATCTAAGAATGAATCTCTTTTCGTACACCAACAAAACTATTAGCAGCCACAGCTGTTTAGACATCACAAAATATTGAACTTAAAGTGAACTTAAATGTTTATCACATTTAAATAATTAGCGAATATGATTTTATTTGTAGACCATTTTGACTATATCTTTCCTTTTTTTGTTGATTTATTCAAAACTTTAAATCATGTGATTAGAAAAGCATGTTTTTGAATTTGAAAAATGTGGTTGATATTTAAACTGTCTAGTCTGAAAAGCCTAAAACAAATGTTTCGCCAGCCGAAGCCCCTCAAAGACAAACACGGATTAAACCTGCACAAATAACCCTGCGTTAAACTTTTTTCAAAGATCATAACTAAATTCTTATGTTCTATGTCATTTAAAAATAAATACAACTTAAAGTATGCGAGGTATTATAAACATCCGTTGAGTGTTTTACCACAATGCGCTTTGAAGACCAAGAAAACTGGGCACATATTCATTCTCCAGGCACTCTGCCAAACTCTTCCGAGCTCCCTACCTGCCTACTGTCTTAAGTTTCCCGAATAAGTGAGAAAACACAATCCAGTTGCAGCTGCAAGGCTACATGTTTCCTCCCTGCACACCGAGATGTAACTCTAAAAT
Source organism: Ambastaia sidthimunki (assembly GCA_036877625.1). Taxonomy (NCBI): domain Eukaryota; kingdom Metazoa; phylum Chordata; class Actinopteri; order Cypriniformes; family Botiidae; genus Ambastaia; species Ambastaia sidthimunki. The sequence goes on from JAZGTK010000774.1 coordinate 22,790, forward strand.
ACGGACAGGAAAACTTTTGATGCATGGGCGAAAACTTATGGGGTGTTTATACAGTCCAACGTGAGTACATTTTTATGAGCTCAACTCTTAAGAAAAAAGTTGTTGCATGCTTTTTCTCGTTTCAACTAACAACCACAACCGTTTAGCACAGTTATTGATCAGGTCTCGCGCCTTTCCTTTAGGCTTGCATGTAAAAACGAGGCTGTTGTGAAAGTTTGCCGTCCCATTAAGTTAGAGGCCGGATGAGTAGTTGTTTGCTATTTGCTCTGAAAGCTCAAGCCCGACTCAGACAGCTGTGAGTTCACCTATTAGCCCCGATGTCTTTCCCAAAAGATTGCTTGAGTTAAACATCTGACAATGAGCGCTCAGGGGTGCCGCTTGCTTGACCTCCACTCGCTTTTAATAGTTTCATAGGAACTTCATTAAATCAATTACTCCTCGAGTACATCATCATCTATTTGTACTTATCTCTCAAAAGACTCTTGGGTAACACTTCATAAAAGCTTTCATGAAGACGTCGTTAGCAAAATTGTACAATGCTAAACAATTTCTGATCGGTAAACATTATATATAAATAGAGTATTATAGGGTGTTAAAAATTTTGTGCAACTCCAATATGATTCTTTTTTAAAAGAAGTTTACTAATGGCTGTTTTAGCATTGGGTAATGACTTCCAGTTATTTAGGCTGGAAAATGTCATGCGCCCCATTTAGATTTTATGCAGAAGGGTTTTTAAATTAGGGAGGTATGAAACTATGCCCGATTACGAAACATCGAAAACTCTCCAAGTTAAGATCTAGCCGGTTAGCAGAAGCTTGTTGTTTTATCAACCGATTTCAAATGTTAAAAATAAATGTACGAATGTCTTTAATGTACCTGTATTGCTGTGCTGTTGTTGCAAACAATTACTGAACAACGAATAGTCAATAATTACTTCCATTTTAATCTTGATCATTTAAAATATTTCTGTGATCTTATAAATAAATAATTAGATATTAACATATGAATCAGTGACCAGGATAATTACTGATCCAAGGCAATTTTTTCCATGGAAAACTCTGCATATTATATGAGAAAACAGCACAACATGCAGTATTAGTAATAGTAAAGCACAGTGGATAACAAACTACAGAAAAACTAAATGCTTTAAAAAGGTTTAAATATCTATTGCAATGCATCTTACTAAATGCACCACAACAGAGAGAATGTCTTTTATCCTTAAAACGTATGAATCATCTTGCCTGTCTGCATGAGAAAACTGTCATAATATCTGGCCTTCCACAACATCTGTGGGCCTCCAAACTTGGTGCTGGTCCAAATATGGATCCCCAGGATTGGGAGGCTTTCCAAGGCACTTGGTGATGAGAGCAAGGTCGTCCACGGACATGTCCAGGAGCCAGAGCTCTACACCTGGTCCGTTCAGCCTGTGCAGCACATGAACTAAACCTCGGAGCCACGCGACCACTTCTCTGCTTGCCTTGTATTTGACAGGTCCCGTTTAAATGGCCCTAAATGCAGGTTTGACTTCCGATAGGAAAACATTCCATCTATGTGGCAAATGTTCAGGAGCATTTGTGTGGCCGGGTCTTGTCCTAGAAGAGGATACAAACGTTTTGTATAAAACCTGTTTGGTCTAGGAAACATTACATGGCCGGTGTGGCCTGCTTGAATGTGGACAGTTGACCATTTAACACACAACTTCTGTGCTGTCACTGTTTACTAGTGTTGTTGCTATAGATTTCATAAGACACATTAAGTACATTAAACACAGAGTACATCAGTTATTCAAAAGTTACTGTGTTTTGTTAATGCTGAAAAATGTCTATGGATAATTTGATATGAATTGTAAGTGGCACAGGCAAAAAATAAAGAAGATAACCATATATTATCTGTGTATGATACAGTTTTGCCTGCCACAGTATTGAATGTTGTAAGAAATTTTATTCATCACTAAACAGCCAGAAGACCCTTTAATAGAGGCATTGACGAAGTTAGGATCTGGCACCTGTTCCTAACCACACAGGTTTTTCAAAACAGGAAGTTATGTCCCTTTATTAGTGTTTTAGCTGCTGGGCAGTGGGAGACGGGACAGATTGGAGGAACAGAATGCAAGAACAGATTTTTAAAGGGGCAGTTCACTCAAAAGTAAAAATTATTTGCTTACCCTCATGCCATCCAAACTTATGCTTTCTTGCTTCTGTGGAACTGAAAAATCAACATGAGAGTAAGTAAACAAAAACAGAATTTTTATTTTTGTGTAAACAAGCCTGTCTAAAAGAAGTGTGACTCATTTCACCAATGACAAACCGTGCACTGAATCATTTTCACAAAGATTAATGATGTGCCAAAATTCTTTTTTAGAAAAATATCGGCTGCACCAACAATGTGCATTCACTTGACGCCATCTTTACTGTATTGGCTTTCCGTTCTGATTTTAAATTCTGTAGATGCTGATCCCGTTCCACATCTGAAGAACTACCATGAGCAGCCCATCAGAGTCGTGCCTCTGAATACAGCATCTTTCATACAGGAAAAGGTCAACATACAGTGAGAGGAAATCATCCAGCCCAGCTGGACAACCGCAGTGCCGGATCATCCCAGAGAGAGACAGAAGAGAGAGAAAGTATAAATGCAACTCTCAAGTGTAGGAAGGAGATGAGGAAAAGAGGAGAAACCCCAAAAGCCCGTCCTCATCTGTGCAGCTAAAACTCGAATGATCTGACATCGTTGTATTGTTTTAAACTATTGATGGTTGCATTGCTCTCCAACCTTCCTATCTAATCTACAGAACACACCCTTTTATTAAGGGACTAATCCCTGTTTAATAAACCCATAAGCTCACCTATAGGATCCCCTGGACTATCCTCAGTGCATCCGTGGTCACCGAAAACCCTGCTGGCTTCACAAGAATGGCTAGATGTTCCTAAACATCACAAGCCACTTTCTCTGTTTCAAGCTGACCTTGGAATGGCTATTAGACATGGTTTTGAACTACTGGAACTATCTTTCATAAACCAGTGTCAAGGGTCCCCCTGAGTTGATAATGACTTGCTTTCATAACTGCTGTGACATTTTGTGAAGGTATGCTAGGCTTGCTCGCAGGCCATATCTCCACAACGCGACGCTTCCTTCCTCCCACAGCAGGTGCGAATCCAAGCTGCATAGTCTGCGATTTGTAGTGCTGTGTTCGCACATCTCAGAATAAGTACAGGATCAGGCATACAATTACGTCCAGCATTGATAAGCAATTTGGGCTTGGCAGAATCGACTGTATGACAACACTGTCCGCTTTAAACGCCTACTAGCAAATATCTTATTCTGCCATTGGTTGCTCAGATAGATTGTCTTTATCTCGTGGAATACTGGACAATGCTTTTCTTCACTTGAAGGCTAAATGGGTGACCACAATTTAAATGACATTAAGGCCTTATATTGAGATCTAAAACGTGCAAAATTATCTGTTAGGCCACTGAACGGCTGCATGCCTTGTCTAGCTCCTGTGGATGAAGAGGAGATAAATGAAGTCACTCACTGTGCCCTCACATAAATGAGGGTGATGAAACTGATGATGGACTCTGGCTGCTGAAGATGTGATCCCAGTGGAGACTTTACAGTGGTCTGTCCCACTCACAAGACAAATTATATAATTAGGCACAACTCTTTGGGGATGACCACCTTTGCCCCTTTCTTGACATCTTCAGTGGTAAATGACAGCATATCTTGCTAAAATAACAGAGCAAATTCATCTTGGTGACATGAGCAGAATTCTCCTTACAATTGTATTAATCGTCTAGTTTTGGAAAATCCCTTGACATGTACTTTTTACATGACAATGTGCACCTGTGGGAGAACATTACATTTGATTATAAAGATAATCATGATTCCTAAGCTGGCCTGCCTGAGAGATTTGTACATGAATGAAAAGCAAATTGTTTAAGCATTACAGTAATTTGCATACATAATATTGAAAGAGTCTATGAATAAATTGCAGAGTCTTAAGACGGCTGAATAAATGGAGTGAATTCATATGGTATGATTGAAACCCACAATTTGTGCAATTTACCTTTCGTGCATGAATGTTAGTTTTTTTTGTCGTTTAAAATACACTAGACCTTCTTTTAAAGAGATTTAAATATGTATCTCTGTAACCTTAAGGGTTTGGGAATGTTTGATATTATATTCTTATCCTAACAAGAAATGGCTGCGTTTGTCTTGTTTTGAAAAACCCAAATTCGCACATTTCAGCAGCAATCTGAATGAACGTGCCACAAAACAGAAACGCCCTCAAAGATGACTTGCTTTCATCACCTCGTGTTTATCACCGGCATTGTCAAAATGCTCGTTGAGGGCCGTGTGCCCTGCAAGGGGCTCCGACTGAAAAAGCAGAGCCCGGGCTCCTGCCTCGCCAAGGCAGGGTTAAGCCACCTCTCCAACTAGGCGGCCCCCAGTGGAACCCTCATTACTTTGGCTCCTGGAGCAGTCAGCTGTGCTGTGGTTCAGAGAAGAGCAGCTTCTTACCTGGGCATCACTGCCTCAGTACGCCAACAAAACAAGCGCCTTCACCAGCCTGATATGACAGCTCAGCCCCAACCGCAGCCTCCAGAACACTGAAATGATTCAAATATAGTTTCAGTTGTGAAATGTCGGTGACTTTTCTATGCAGTGCCCGTGACAGCACCTTGACTTGAAATATAATTTGGTGTCACGTTTGTTTACATCTGCTTGGAGTTTTAATTTGGAAGTAAGTTTGTAGCGTTTGTATATTTAGACGAGTTTTTAAAATAAAGCGGCCATTTCAGCTTGCAGAGCTTGGTGGTGTGAGGTTTTTATTACGTTCAATAACCCGATGTGGGTTTTCTATAGCACAGGCAACATTTTTATTGATATGCAAAAGATGATCTGTGGATGTTGGTGTTATGGGTACAGCCCAAAGACAAAGCTGGGCTTTAGTGACCCATTTCCTCAAAAAATCTAATATTGCTTACGGAAATTCAATGTTTTAAAAGAAAAAAACATTTTTGTTAAACCATTACCTTATTCAATTGAATTTTTAAAAAGCATTGAAAAGATAAACTATGTGATAAGGTCGATATTCATCGCAAAGAAGAGGAAATTGTGATTCAATGTGCCATGAGCTTTCAACATACTGGGCGGGTTTCGTTGGGAAAGTCTCCCGAATTAAGTTTTTTTAATCTACAAAGAGCCACTTTAATGAGTATTTATTCAGAAACAAATTTCATATGATAAAAAATAAATATAGTTCACTCAAATAAATACAGTTTATACTGAATGTACTGTTGATTTATTAAACAAGAAAGTAACACAAGTGATCTGAAGAAATCTAAACTGTGTTGATGTCACATTTTGGATTTAAAATATTGTGGTAGACAGCCGAGCAAATCAAGTCTCTGTTTAAAACAAAATATGAAGGAACATTTATTAAATACAGAAATACATTTTACTTTAAAATTATAAAATTCGCTACTAAATATATTAAGACAGTGTATTCTTTTAAAGACAAACTTTTCTCAGCATTACACTGAAAGAATTGCTTCGTAAATATAGGAAAACGAAATACTGATATAGAAGAATTTTAAATATCAACCTAGTCATGAGTTTAAATTACGGCGAAACTATTAGATCGGATTTAAAAGATAGAAATGTATTGTCAAATTTTAGTCGGGTTTTCATTTTGGCTTTGCAAAACCTTCCAGAAATTATATAAAAATGTGGAAACTACATAGGAACATGCCGTCTCTAAGCTTGCAGTATTATGGAATCAGAAATTTTGTGCTTCTGTTGATACCTTAAAAAAGGCCATTCCAACAGGTTTGTAAGGCTCTTCAATTTCACACTGTTTAAAGACCAGCTTTACATAAATAAGCGACTTAGACTTTTTTATATGAAAGTCTGAAAAACTTGAAAAATTCGATCACTGTAATTACAGAACTTATTTTTAGAAACCTTTTAAAAGTATCATTTTGTATTAAATTGTGTGTATAAATTAATAGCTTTCGAGTAAGATGCATTTACCTAAAAATACACAACAGCGTTAAAGAAAAATATACCCAAAAAGAATACAACAGAAGTATGGACCAGGGTACACAACTGCGAGTTCACCAAATAAAATGTGTTTGACTAATTCAAAGGCAGAAAGTTGTGAGCTGCCCTTTCGTTAACCAGCGGTATTCACTCCTGACAAAGTTCTGGGTCTATAGGACAAACAAGTTTAATTGGATTAGTGGAGATGATGTCATAAACTACAATTAAGAGCTTGACTGTGCAAACACAGGCACGCGCTAAACTTGTTAAAAGCACAGGCCCATCAAATAAATAATTACTGTTGCAAAAATGTTATTTACACAATTCATATGAATGAATTCAAAAATTCACTTATACAAATACCAAACGATTACAAACAAGATTTCACGCATGGGGAGCCTTTTGAGTTTCATTTTCTAAGCAGTTCAAAACAAGACTTTTTTTTAAAATAATAATATATATTAAAGAACGGTGGAACTATAGGTAATAATTAACACAGTAACTTAAGGTTAAATGCCAATGTATAGATCGTCTAAACATTTATAAGCGAATGCGACTGTAGCCTTATTTACAGGGATTAACCCTCAATTGAATTAATATTGCTGAGAGTAATTCAGTGACAGGAAACACTGAACACAGATCATGTTTATGTGTCCCATCGGACCCATCGCCCACCACCCACCCTGTCCTAAATGCACTTAAGAGCAGCAGAATAGTTCATAATCTAACTTTCTAAAAATCAGACCTGAATTCATACTACTTTGAACTATTTTTAAATACCTGCAAAATGTCACCAAAAGAACAATAAAACATGAATTAATAAACCAGCACTACAATCAAATATAAAAATATAAAAATATAAATTAACGTTACATGGCATTTTGTAACTGTTTGCACATAATGATCATAATTCAGCAACGTTTAGTGTTTGTTAAACAAATGTTTGTTAACGTTACTAAAGCCCAACGCAAGATATTTTTCATAGTGTTGCCGTCTCATATAATGAAACAAAACTATTTAAAGGTAAATTTAGGTTTATGTATTTCCTGCATGGCTTGTTAAACACGTAACACAAGGTGGACACGGTAAGACCACTTCTGCAGAACTTGTCGCGCTGCAAGGCGATCAACCAGCGCTCGTGTTCACAAGTGCACGACATGGATGACTCGGTACCTGACAGTGAAATCAGTGAGCTGGAAACGAGTAGAGCTATTTAATGTGGCTACGGTCACATCAGATATCCTGGAGCAAACCGTAAAGGCCTATAGGTCCGGACAATAGGAGCTTTAAACAGGACTGCGCGTGTGACTTTACTTGCATCCCAGGGAAATATTTGATGAGACAATGACCGAACCAAATACACATTTAATGCATATCTGCTTTAATTGGTGTTTTAGATATAAACAGTTTCATTACAGGCCGGCATATGAATCCACTTTATAGTGCACCTGTTACCCATTAAAATTAAGGCTAAGCACAGATATCTCCAGATAGCAAACTAAAAACATACTAATCGTATATTCCTTTCGATTGGTCTGTCTGGATGCATCTGCACCGTTCAAGGGGGGGTTCAACTGCAAAAGTCTTAACAGCCAAGAAGCAATAAATGTCGCCTTTATGAACAGCCATTCTCTTTCTGCCCCCAATTTTGACAGCATCCGGCGGCACACTTCTTAAAGTTCTGTTCGTCTTTCATCAGAAAGCCAGTGGGTGAGATGGTACTAGCTGCGCCTGGCAGTGAAGACACACAGCAAGCTCACCAGCACTCAAAAGCGTATCTGTTTTATCGCATCCATGAAAGATATCGCGCAATTGTTTTAATTTCTCTCTAATTCATGAGCAGTTCTGTGATAATGAGCCAACCGCCGTAATATACATAAAACCATGATGCTCTGATTATCCTGGAGGCTACGCGACAATTGCACCATTTTGTCACAACAGAAGGAAAAGTGAATTTGAAGGGGGGCTGCCATGGGCCTGTAATTGGGGAATCTACCCATGGGTTGTTCCTAAGACTGAACAGTGAGGTGGAAATTACATCTGCCCGTAGTGCTAGGTTTGATGATCAAGAAAAAAAATATTTAAAAATAATCATCGGGGTGCAAGAAAAAGTCTTAAACTTTAACAATTATTTTTATGATGCATCCAGCTCTGTTCAAAACGTGACTACAGATGAGTAAAAATAAACTGAAGTTTAAATAGAAACAATTTTAATTATATTTATTTTAGGAATATTATAATCCCAAAAATCTAAACATAATAAAAAAAACTAATAAAACCCTAAAAACTGGTATTTAATTAGGTTTTAAATGACTAAATCAATTAACAGATGAATGATGACGAGTGAAACGCCCAAAGAAACAGACTTTGACATTATTTGTTTTATAATTCGTGGTAAGAAAATAAATACCTGAAAAAGTTTTTAAAGACTTTATGTCGAACTGTAACGAGTCTGATTTACGTGGCCCCTCCACTCGAAGCCATAGCAACCGCAGACAAAGACCGGCGGAGGTTTACTGGGGTTTGTCCTTTGATCTTTCTCCATTTCAAATAAAGAGTGAGCTCAAAGTCTCCGGTTATTCAGAGAGAACTATCCTTCACTCAAGCAGACACATCAGTATTCCACCAAAACATCACATATATACCACCACATACACTGCTTACAGGAGAAACGACACCGTTATTGTTCCTTCAGTGTTATAGAATATTGGGCTACTTTTAGGTGACTTCATAGTTAAAATTAATCTTCTATTAAAAAACATTGTTGACATTTGACTGATACTTTAATGTTACCATCATCAACAATCTGAGTTTGATTTTTGTGACAACATTAAAATATGAGCTAAGAGGAGCATAAGAGAGTTCTCGAATTATTAGTTTTGAGTTTTAATTATTAGTTTTGAGTTTTGCATCTTTATCCAGAAATGCATATATTTGGTTAAATTTGTTAAGTGCACACGAGATTGATGTTTTAAAATGTGCGTCTGTTTTTTAAACTTTTTTTTTAAGATTTAAGATATTACAATCATCACCAGCTCAGTAAAATGAATTAATAAGGTATATGTGTCTAAATTATTTAATACTTCATGGCGCAGTATTTACAATTTAGTATTTTGCTCGTACTGCTAATATTTTAAAATAAATACTTTCCCAAAACACCTAAAGGCGTATATATTTTAAATAATAATTTTGTTTGTTAATTTTTTGTCTAATGTTCACTAAAAGCAAAGTTACTAAGCAAAAAAAGATTTTAAACACTCATATTCGTGAAGCATTTCTAACTGTTTTTGCTATATTATCTAACTCTGTTAATGTTATTCCAGCAAATTCAAAAATCTCACTAGCCTTTATGCAAACAAAAAACGCAGGACATTTTATAGCATTATTAGAGTTCAATTTCACTCATTACCCCTATTGCCAATAAATTCAAATTCATTTCAATTACACATTATTTCCAAAATGGTTCCCGCCTGCTCATGTTGTAAACGATTCGTTTTATTGCTGGGGAATCATCGTTGTTGAAATGAGTTTGTCATATATTGTCTAGTAAAAGAATGAAGTCATTATTGGGAGATCCCTTGGCGAGAAATTAGGCGGGCAAAATCCTTCTTGCCACACGGGTCCCATTGAGATTAATGAAAAATATGTAAAACGTTTCCTTTTAATTTTCCTCAGAAAGCACTTTGCATACATGCATTTTCTCCGCTGGGTTGATATCAGATAATTTATGAGAGCAATCTCAGCACATAACCATCAGGACTGTGTTTCAAGCCTAATTGAGTGCTGTCAAGATTAGGTAAGGTCCTATTCGTGTTAATTGTATTGTACTCTCTTTGGGAATACTAGTAAATGTATTTAAATAATTCCGCCTCGTGAGCTGAAAAGATTATGTCAAGTTAAAGGCATAATAGAAATGTCATGAAAAATGACAAAGAGTTAGAAGCAGGATTTCGGTGATCTATGGAGCAAAGTCCTTTAAACTCTGTGCAGAAGATAATCAATATACTTAATGGTGCCCTTGGTGCACAGGTCAGCATTAATTCTATAGTCAAATCTTATTTTACTTTACATTAAAATAAGGTGCAATTAAGAAAATGATTAGGTATATGGGTTACAAACGTTAAAGACAAAGGACTTTTGAAATGCCTCAAGAACTCTTGAAAACAATGGTTCAAAGGTCAGTTATCAATCAAAAATCAAATATCTGTTACATTGATTTCCTAAATACGGGTTATGTGACAAATTTAGAGGTCAGATGAGCTCTTGCGTGGCCTTGCTGTGTTTTGTCTGATCGCTATTCCTATATTATAGTTTGTACCCAGTCTGCTGAGCAGTGGTATGCTTTCTAAGTAGCATAAATTGTAAAAGACAGGACGGCCCTGAGTGAATCTTTCAAACGTGCATCTTTCAGCTTTGTGCACTGGCCTATTGATCCCACGGTCTCAAGCTACGATTGGGAGTCGTCAGGACTTGCTTAAAGAGCGCTTAGGAGAGCGAAAGGGCTTGTCCGACATGAATCCAAAAAGAAGCTTCCAAAGAAAATGAAAAATAAATGAGCGCAAAAGGCACGGCGCATGGGGGAGAGGGTACAGGAGAGAAGCGTGGGCCGGGTGCCAGGCCGTCAGCTTACTGTCGGCCCTTTGGGTTTCTCACAGCAGCGACTTCCATCTTTCTGTCTGCTGGCACCGAGCTCGACCCGAGACTCTCGCCACAGACGCTATTGATCACGCCATATCCAGTCCTGCTTTATGCAGAGGCCTTCATTACCATAGTGACCAACTAAACCATCAACCATCTACCCCCAACCCCCCATCACAGACGAATCCATCCCGGTCATTTCTGCCAAAGATCCCATCAGCCCGTGGGAGCAGAAGACCAGCAGCAAGAAGTGGGAACAGAGTGTACCGTAGGATGTATTCATGACAAATGTGACATAAAAAACAACAACAACACGCTTGAGGGTAGAAAGGAGGGTCATTCATTGGAAATGACATCCTGGAGCTTTATTTGAAAAGAGGCATTCTTGGCAAAGTGTGTGCGTGAAACGTTGATGAAATGGACAACGGTGGTGCATCTTTTCAGAGCTTCGTGAGTTTGTGGCGGCTCAGAAGCTGGATGGAGAGGTGGGAGCCGCTGACCGGGTAACAAAGCCAAGGAAAGCGCTAGAAACTGCTGATATTTACATAGAGGGAAAAGGACAAACTGCAGAGGCCTTTGTGTACGTGTTTGCGAGCGAACGAGCGTGTGGCACGCCGCTGAGCGGGTCAGCGAGAAGCCAGACCGCAGACGCATTCAGGCCTTCTCTTAAAGAACAGACCGGCTCTGAAACAAAGACCTACAATTTAGAGCGGACTCTCTGGCTTATTCTCTCTCTGTTGGTTTTGGTAAATTCATGGAGGCTTCTTGGCAAATAGGACTTTGATGTGCAGGGGCCTGAAGCAGCCTTCAGGCTGAATGGAAACTCAACTGCAGGGCTGCCCTGTTTGGTTGCCCTTGCACTGGGCATGCACGACCTTTGCCACAAACAATCGTCCGCCCTGACAGGAGAGAGGCGGGGGGTGGGCAGGGTGCGCACAATCACAAATGAATGCAAGAAATGTTAATGAGTCATTACAATATATTTCAGCAGTTCACAACTTTAAAATCATTACACTTAACAGACAAATGATTAACCGAAATGAAACGTATCTTCACGACTTCTCTGCCGCTGGTTAAACAATGCACAGGCAGATTTTCAGGTGTTGATGTGAAGTGAAAGGCCCGACCAGCGCGGTGCAGATTTTGATGTCTGAGGAACTCAGGTTTGCATCACTTTCCTTGAACAGCTGAAGCCAACGTGACAATGTTCTGAGCTTGCTTCAGAGACGGCATGTCAATCATACTGCCATGAAAGGTGAAAGCCCCCTGAAGAGAACAGAGCAGAGCACTGGTTGAATAAAGTAAAAAGACAGCTGAGATATTGTCTGAAAGTATATATACATACACACACACACACACACACACACACACTTCTAGATAGATCTATTGCTGAACTAACAGAACACTGTATTTGGGAAATTAAAGACCCCAGGTAATTAATATGATACAGGATGCATTTAAAACTGATTTTTTGTCATTAACAGTGGATCAATAAGTTCCTGTTAGCGTCAAGCTTAGAGCATAATTATGGCAAAATTTAGTTTGGCTGCAGAGCTTTGTATTTTCAACTAAGAAAAATTAATTGTTCTAACAGTTGAAAGAATGAAGGCCGGAAGCCTTTTATTTTAGTGTTAAACACTCATTTTCTACGTCTACTAATTTTCTACCTCATTTTCGATTGAACTCGATATTTCAATCAACTCACCCTGTCATAACCTCTTAAGAGGAAAGGGTTAAATGATGTAAGTCCAAAGAAACTACATCTGCAGCTAAGTTGGATCATAAATGTAACTCAGCTGTACTGGAGTTTGCTAATGCTAGTGCAGTGCTAAAAATACCATGTTGACAGGCAGTCTAACCTCAGGTGTGTATTTTGCAAACATTTTCTGTAACAAATCTCCAGGGAGATTGAAGAGAGCGCAGGAAAACTGAGGAAAAACGCAAATAAATCGAGCAAGCGCGTTCCGGAATGTTGGCTAGCGAGGGAAGAGCTGAGCGGGAAGAGCGTCGCTGACGCACCCCCCAGGCCATCCTTAGCGCAAGAATTACTGGCAGATTGTACATTACTAGCACATCTCAGACACGCGCAGCCCTACCGAGCAGAAAACGCAGGACTCAATGATGCACTAAATTAGGAACTATAATATTCGACACCTCATTTGCTTTCCTTYGACGAAAGCTGAGGAGCTACAGTGCAGCATGGGTCGTAGAAGACGTCTCGATGTTACGCCACGCTGGAAAATAGTACAGATCTCTGTATGGAAGCTGAGGGACTACAGAGTGTGTACCTTCCCCAGTTTCTGATGCTCCTCGAACGCAGCGATCAGCTCCGCGGCCCACTTTATTCTCTCTGGACTGGGGGTAAATTCTTCTTGAACAGCCTTGATCTGGTTCGGGTGGATCACTTGTTTTCCTAGAAAGAAACAAGTATAACAGATAAGAAAACAACTACAATTGAGCTTTAATATTATAAATATTATTTTACTGTACATAAATAGTATTTACTATATTATTATTTTACCATTTAAACACTAGATAATAAACACTCGATCACAATAATTAAAAAAAATTGTTTTAACATTTATGCATATAACATAACATTGCATTTAAGTTATACATTTTGATCAGTATGCGTGTTCCCTAAAACAATCGAACCCACAACCTTTGTGCTGTGAACACAATGCTCTACCAGTTAAGCTACAGGAACATATTTTAAAATATTAAAGTAAACAAAACTTAAAGCCATGTCTTCATTTCAGGCCACAATAAATTTAAACAATTCTAAAGCCCTGAGATGTAGGGTCATTGTTAGTAGGGGACAACCGGAATGTGTAATATTGTTCTGGGCCTGTGACAAAAGGGCCCCTGTATGGTATAGCTGACTCATTGGGCCTCGGGGAGTTTGGAGGGGGGTACCAATAAATATTTTGTTCCGGGCCCTTGTGAATTTAAGCAACAGCCCGGTAACCAACAACAACTGTGTGATTCACAGGTTGTGTGTAGACTATGAAAACTGAGCAACAGTTTTAGAATTCAATATAGAAAGAAATTATATTATAACTTGGCAAATTACAATACATTATAGAAAATATAATAGGGGACACATAAAAACAAACTCAGTTTGTCTCTGATAAATGATGTCCAGCAGTTATAACTGATTTGCTGTGTGCTAGCTGTAGCAGACCACCATTTAATTTAATCAAACATTTTAAATCACTTAGTTCCCCTTCAGAAGTGTAGCCCACTAACACAATATCACAGGAAGTGACTGAAGAAGATAATATAGGATTATTTCTGCACCTTTAGAGGGCTTTGGCTGGGCAGGAGGACAGGCATTGGTCGGTACTGGTTTGTCCGGGAGTGAATTTAAGGGACACAGCAGGGACGGAGGATGCCATGAATTATGGGTGTCATCCCGATTTTCGCCTCGTGCCCCGCTGAACTCTGAAACTTTACTGCACGCTTAGTTACACTCCAATCTAAGGCTGCCGATGTGAGACTTCACTTGCTGCTTTTATTACAGGCTTGTGTGAGAGCCACTCACACACACTAAACTCAACACACACCTCACACACACTACACACAGATATAGATGTCACGGACAGCAGCAACCGATATCTTTCATGTGCTCAGTTATGTGTGCGTTAATGACTGAACGCTGCGGTGAAATATTGGAGGTGACTACAGCAGAAAACCATGAAATTATCTATTATATGAACTGAGACAGCCATGCATTTACCATGTGTGTCTCCATGGGCAAAACACTTCTTTCTTTCAACCTAAAGACATTTTAAATCATTTAGTTAATCAATTACGGTGATGTCACCTCTCTTTAGTTTCCGTATTTAAAATTCTGTTCAAAATCCTTAAAAATTTACAATTGTTCAGTTTCATCTGGGGGCATTTTCAAATTCACATCTTTTTCCTGTTTACTGTGGAGCTAAGAAGCTAAAACGGATTACGGCCAAGGCAGCAGAACCGTATTCTCAAAAATAACATCTGTCCAGTATTACGGCAAGATAATCAGGGACATGTTCTCAGATCAAACTTCTGGGTTAAAAAACTCCATTCGAGATATGACGGCGGGCAGCGTCATTTTTCCGCTTTAGCTCCTTTCTGGAGAATAACAGTAAGGTAGCTCGCTGGCTGCCACAGAATTTAATACATGAGAAAACCATTAGCTCCATCTGTGAGTCTTACCTCGCCTGACCCCTCTGAAACAAACCTCTGCCATGTGTTACCCATTCCAGTTCCCACATAATTCAGCACACAATGTTACATATTGCGGCATAATGTCAGTCACATGTTAACACGCTCTTGCAATACGCAGGTGTTACTTTCTGCTGTTTTTACACATTGTGGAAGCCAAACACAGCAACACGTTTCGACTGCACGACTGAGCAATTGAGAGTGAATGAGGCGAGTGCATCGGTTTACCAGTGACGGCTAAGGCAAGCGTTTCAATGTAAATAAACCAAAGCAGCTTGGTGACTGTTTTCAGATTGAGCCAACGGTGCTGCAGACGGACGAATCGTGAAGGCTGAGGACCAGCGTGTGTGTTTGTGTGTGTACCGTCCCTCCGTGGCTCTGGAGGAGACGGCCTGTTGGATCAACACCCTAAAGCTGAGGCTCAAGGTCCATGTTTGTGACGCCCATCCCAGAAAAGACTGGCAGGGGGTCGTTCCCTCACATCAACAAAATATGCCCCCTTCCCCAGACTGCCACCTGTTCAGGAGCAGTCTGTTCTGAGCCAGCTAGTGACAGAGTGAGCAAAGGGGGTGTGGTGAGGCCTTACGCCACACTGCTATTGGCCTGCCATGGCGCATCATTAATGCTCCCTAATGCCAATCAGCCAATCACTGGGTGCCATCTGGTTTGGGTCTGTCTGGTTGGCTCACTACCATTTAGCACTGTGCCTCTGATAGATGGTTCTCAAAAGCTCACTTAGTCTATGAACAAGACAGAAAAAACAACAACGGCAAAGAATAAATATAAAACACTTTACAAAGTAGCTATATACGTTACAGGTCTTGAATAAAATGATGATCTGACGATCTAAAATACAATAAAATAAATAACAATAATAGACATAAAAGAAACCGTGAGTTGTCATCTTATTTTGACATCTAAATGCTTTTTGCATTCAGAAAATTGTCCAACGTTTATGCCTAAACTTAATCCTAAACTTGAATTGTCTTTGTGCTCTTTTAATTTTAGTAGATTAACTACAAACAAATTCATTACACAATATCATATTTGTGTACTTAAAACTAAATAATGCACCTAAAGACATAAACAGGTACAAGGTCAGTTCATAGGTGGACAGTTTAGGGGCAATGAAATAATGATTAAACACAATATGTTCAGTGATACGTACACAAGGAGATAAAATATGGTGATGCTCATGTGAATTTTAAATGCATAACTTTAACCTTTTCCATTCTGTAGCAGATTACGTCTTAATGTCTGCTGTTAAAAAATAATCATTTTTTAGCCCTACTATAATTTCCAAATTAGACATATTTAATAAGCCACAAATTTTTAATTTGTAAAAAAAATGCATTATAAATTAAAATTTGTTTGCAATGCTATATCAATATCTAAGATCTCAGAAATACATTTTCTGTTTGAAGTGATCTTAAAACACCCAAACTAAAATAAATTTACAAACTAACTTTCCGTTTTGGGATAAAAGTACATACATAAAAAAAGAGTAGTGTGAACTATACAAACAATACAAAACATTTTAAACAGAATTATTTGCATTAAGAGGTTTGTAATAAATTTGTTTTCGACAGTCCTACAGCCAAAAAATATTCATACCACGCTGTCATAACATCTTAGGAATATTTATTGGCCTGTAATTCCAATTTCCTATCTTCCTACGGACAAACACACATGCACACACACTTCACACTGAGGGTGTAAACTGTAAACAGTGCTTCAGCAGGCCTCCTCACACAGGGACCTCAGACTAGCAGTGGCAAACGGGATGGCGTGAGCTACACAAGAGCTGCTCCGATTCAGACTCGCACGAGAGGCAGAAGAGAGTCATCAAACCCGACCCCACCTGCCTAATGACAGGCTGCTGAACGGAGCCCGGCGGATGGGCCGCAACATGGCATGACTGAGCCGCGGGCTGGCCGCCGGGAAAATACAAACAAACCCAGTTGCAGTGGCACCCAATAGATTCCTGGGACACCACAAACCCAATAATAATAAAACGTTTTTTACTTAAACCTACTTGCGTTCCCCTGCAAAAACATACTATGGTAAGATATTACAGTTACTATAGTAATTTTTTTTACAGTAAAACTGTGAAATTACCCACCACTGTAATAAAGAAGAGAAATAAAACAAAATAGTTTACAGTTTCAACTGAAGGAGATCCTCTATTAACCTACGATGATTGTAAATAATAAATAGCATTAACTGTAGCATCTATTGTATTTTAACAGAAACTATAGTAACTACAGCAAATATTTGTAAGGATGTTAATACAACAATTAATAAATGTTCCTAATTTTTTTCCGGATAAAATACCTTTTTCTCTAAATGAGTTGCATTCACTAAATTATAATAAAATAGTATTTAAAATCTAAAAAAAACAAATGCAGTTTTGATGGGAGTAGTGATAGAATTGCAAAAATATCAGAAAATATTAAAAATAAAAGAAATGAACAAGGAACAAAGAGAAGAAGAGAGATTTTTCTCAGAGGAGTGCTGAGTTCTGTAGGAATGGCAGTTCTAGTGTATACAGAGATGTGCAGGGAGAACAGTGTGCATTCTGCAAACAGCAATTATATATTCATTAGCAGAGGCTCAGAGGAGGGCTGTGTCTGGCCTCCTGTGGCCAGTTACCCGCTCACCAGGACTTCACACACACACACACACACACACGTTGCCTGGCTACAAACCCACACAGCGCTGAGCTGCAAACATACGTCTATCTTTCACAACACACAGACACACACACAGGCACACACACACAAACACTCAAAAATAACACATACACATAGACACAGTCAAATAAAGACACACACACACATGAACGCAGACAAATAAACACAGTTAACTTTCTTTGAAGTAACATGTCTGTGGCACAACATGAAAAGCTCAGGTAATTAAAATAATCTCTAATGCAAATTGGGCAGGGTTACAAAAAATACAAACAGGATGCCGTAGACTGTTTAGAATTTTACATACAAAATAAACTCAACTTCACTGTAAAATAACAAATCAGGACAGCATTTCTGGTCAAAACAAAGCTTTTGGGAGAGGAAATAAAAAGGGCAGCAACAGAGGCAAAAAGAAACGCCAAAGCCAGAATAATAAAGATGGATGTTCATCTTAAATATTAAATAAAACCAATTATACATTCTACTTATTGTAGCGAGCCATTATTTTGTATATATGTTGGGCTATATCATATGGCATTTGTGGCACACTGCTGATTACCATTTACACCCAACCCCAAATATTCCTTTAAGACCGGAATGGTCTATGACTGTGATGTCAATCACATCAGCCAATCACAGGCCCTCTAACCTGTTTTGCTCAGACAATGGGGCATGTTTATCCAGTTGAGCCACTATAAGACGTTCCACTTGTGAATACGCACATGTGAGTGCATGTATTTTCACTGATATTATACCAAAAGACATTTTGGAACAGAAGACCAGGCCAGAAAACTAAACAGTGAGTGAATAGAGCAAAAAAATCAAACTAAGAGTCAACATACCAGTAAAGCCCATGAGTGCTCCCTCTCTGGCCTGAAGCCTCAGTCCCTCCACATCCTGATAGTCGATGTAAACGAGGTCGATCGCCTGGAGACCAAACGCTTTGGTGGTGACCACCACTTTCTGCCGCGCGTACAAGAGTTCTTTAGCGTCTTTGGTACGTGTGGCTCCTTCAGTTGACAGACAAGAAAAACAAATATATGGTTTTCTAATAACGATATACAGTAAAACCAAAGCATCATATAACACATAACTGCACAGTATGAAAAGATTCATCTTAACCGTAATAAATTAGCGCAGAAAAATGCAACCTTGCATTTTATAAATAAGATCATTAGCCGCTAACCAGTTTCATCATTACGAACATTTGGGGTTCTGTCCCAGAAGAAAATAAACTCGTGTTAGATGGTGTAATAAAAACAGAATAGAAAAGACAGCAGACCTATGCTGGCACAGAAGTCATCTGAACCGAAGACAACACCATCGTGATGAAGACCTGCTTTTGGCCCAAGATCTCGAAGTGCTTCACACACTGCCTTCAAGAGAAAGAGAAAATACAGATGAGTGTGTGTGTGTGTGTGTGTGTGTGTGTGTGTGCTTTGGCACTCAATCAAGTCACCCAGTCAGTCGGCTCTAATTTTCCCCCAAACTCCCTTAATCGCTGTCCATGCCTCTGTTCCTTATATAGTGTTTCAAAATGGAACCTGATCAGATATTAAAAAGAAAAACACGCACACACACACAATTAACGGCCTGATGCGTCTCCGTCCCTGTGGATGGAGAAATCTAGAAATCTGTGAAGACTCTCCAGGGCTGAAACTAACCCCAGAACTAAGACTGCTGAAAGAAAGTCTGGAATGTGATGTGACCGTGTCAGGCGTGAAGCAGATGGAATTTCTTGAATGCTTTTGTTGGGTTCCAAATTAATTTCACTTCTCGCTGTGACTCTGCAATATTCCCTGTCTTGGCTGTGTGATACTGTCTAGCCAGCACAACAGAGGGTTTGGGGGAGGGGACAGGGAAAAAGAAAATAATCAAAAGAAAAAAGGAACCGCATATTTTTAAGCAAAAAATGTCTTTGGCCATTTCTATTTTTGTTTGTTTTTTGTGTGTGTATTTTTTTCTGAAGGTCACACCAAAAGTGTCATTTTCAGATTTAATAATTCAAAAGAAACTGAAAGTAGTTAGAGATGTGATTATATTTCACGATCACAGACCATTTTTTTACCTTAAAATTCAGCAGCCCCACAGCTGTTTCCACAAAGGTGACCAAGCGAATGGGTTCCGCAAGCTCTCTGCCTTTTAAGTACCGTTCAAACCTGTCAACAAACTAAAACAGACACACACACACCCACAATAACGTTTCAAAACAATACTTTAATCATTTTTAAACAGACAACGCATTACACAAACCCGTGCTAATTAAATTGAAAAACCTCTGACTCAGGGTTTAGCAAAAAGAAAAGAAATTGCTTCAAAGACTTAACAGTATTCACAAAGTCTTTGGGCAACTCCTGTTTCAACAGGGGCCCTCGAGATATACTACAGGTTCCTGTCTGAATTTACAAAGACATGCTGTATATAAAAAGAAAAGGGGATGAGATTTGAGCTGTCTATGAGTGCATTTCATTTCAGGTTAATGCGGAACCTCTGCTTCCCCCGGTGGACAGACTCGCGAGACTCGCGGTGTGTGATACGAAACTTCTCTGCTCTATTCATTTTCCTGCTAATATTTGAGCTTACCTAAGAAGGCTTTAAAATGAAGTTTGGTTCTTTGAAGACCAAAGCATTCTGATTTTTTCCAACAGACCAGTTCACAGCTAGCTGTGGACTGCCAGTGGGGTTGCCCAAATTCCAAAATCTATCATCTGGAAACACACAAAAGCTCCCTCTGTCAGATATTTTCTTTAAAGCCTGTACCAAAAAAAGGAGGGGGTGTGGAAGGGAAAAAAACTCAAAGCAGAAAAGTGTAATTCCCTGTTCTCCATTCGTCTCTCTTTCATACATTGGGGACAGCAGATTAAAATAACCTCAGGTACGTCAAGGCTAGTTTTCCAAATAAAGGCGAAAATATCCCACACACACTTGTTTTATTAGCTCAAAGAATATGCCTTCATTGAGGGATTTTTTTCTAATGGGGGAATTTTAATCATCTCCCCATTCAATCTCAGTAGGATAAATCATATCGGAGAGATTTGCATAAATATAAACCATCAAAGACTTTTCATCTTCAAAGGGGTTTTCAAGACCCAATAAGCTTTGTACTGTAATCATCTGAGGTCACAACCCTGCAGGGGTAACGCTGCTATGGCAACATAAAAACGCCAAAGGCTTAGCATAATATTCCCCTCGAACGCAAAAAGGGAGGGAGAGGGAATGGCTTGTTCAGTGGCCCTTCCATTTCCTCACCATCTCTTTTATCAGACGCTACACTGCCCTCTCCAACGGCCCCATATTTCTGCATGAAATAATAGCCACTTTGTGACAAAATTAAGCATTTATGTAG
Organism: Ambastaia sidthimunki; assembly: GCA_036877625.1. Taxonomy (NCBI): domain Eukaryota; kingdom Metazoa; phylum Chordata; class Actinopteri; order Cypriniformes; family Botiidae; genus Ambastaia; species Ambastaia sidthimunki. The sequence continues at coordinate 43,715 of JAZGTK010000774.1, forward strand.
CCCTCAATAAAACGTCTCAAACAATCCCAGACACGCGTCTCGAATGGCCACCATGGCAGAGAGGCGCCATTAGGATGTCGGCGAACAAATTACAGGTGTGCTTTTATTGCACTGAAGTATTGAGACCGATTGGCCCCTTTCAATATTTACACAGCCCTGGGGATCACAGCAATGAACTGTAGTTGCTTAAACGGTAATACCGCTCTCAGGTGTCAAGAGAAGAGGGCTTTTCCGGTCGTCAATAGCACTACAGAGGCCAAACTCCTTCAGTGGTTGTTCAGCCCTCAAAAACCCACACTTCTCAACAAGTGCCACATTGGCCCCATCCACCACCGTCCGGATGGGAAAGACGCAGGGATTTTGGGGCCAGGGAGCTGCTAGAGCGAAAAAGGCGGCAAGTGGATAAGTTTCAATTAATTCTCTTCAAAAGAGGGCCAGATTAAATGTTTCCGGCCGGCTGAAGTGCTCATTTCACCGTGTGGGGGAGAAGAGAATTAGGAGCGGACGGGGAGGGACGAGACTCGAGCTGGTTCCTTTCAGGAATCGGTAGTGTGGCGGCCAAAGAATGCTCACGGCTCTGAGTCTGTGGGAGAATTGTCTGCGGACAAAAGGAGGAGGGGGGGAGAGTTACGCCTGTTATAGTCCAATAAGCCTTGTCAGTCAAATAAGCAGAGAGAGAGGATAGAAAGGGAGAGTAGGAGATTTTCACACAAAAGGAAACAAGTAAGTCCATCTTTTAGCAACAAATCAGTCTGGAGGTTCCTCTGCTCATCTACGTGAAAAAAAGGAAGAAAATAAACAACAGAGGGATTTAAGGTCGGCTGCAGAGAGGAGAAGAAGAGGAGGAGGAGAGAGAGATAATCAGGCTTGTAGTGGTACGACTTTGTGTTGTGTGTTGGATTAGATACTTGCTGACTGCCTATCACAGACACAACACAGACACACACACACAAAGGAGAGGGAAAAAGAGATATTTAATGCCACACAAAAGCACTTGATAGCAGGTGATTATTTCATGACATCAAAAGAAAAAATACTATGAATGAGTTTCTTCGTTTCAGAGTAAAATGTGTAACACCGACTGAATTTTAGACCTTTTTTCTGGAAAATATGAAATGTAGATTATTTCAAGTATGAAATGAAGCTAAAAATCACTCAGTTTATTTTTTTATAATATACAAATGACTGGACTGGCTTAGACTCTGCAAAAATGCCAGTTATCTCAGTTATTATTATTTTATATAAAATTATTAATAACATTCTGAGTGATTCTTACATTGTTCAAGCATACAATATGAATTTTTATGTTAAAAGCTGAAGTATATAATTTTTACACCACTAGTAACACAAAACAGAATAAAAATAATGATTATTTTAAACAGGTACCCCAAACATTCTGTCCATCAGCCATTGGCTGAACAAACAAGTAGTCCCGCCCCAAACTCACACCATTGGTCGAGTCAATGTTGCCATGTTGGGCTGCTCAAACAAACAGCATTTTCAATCTTCAGGAAATTAACCCATAAATGGCTCAGTAAAAGTTGTTTCTGCACATTAAACAGGGAAGAAATACAATATCATCTCAAAAAAAATTACACGCTCTTTCTTTAATTCATCTTTCATGACAGTGATACACACCCCTGATTTACTGTAGCAACATTAACTGACATTAACTGATTCCTTTAATCTGTAAGACAGTGTAACGAAAATAAGAGCAAAGACAAGCGAAAGAGAATCAGTCTCTCCTTTCATGTTTGTCTCACGCCTCTTTCAAAGCAGTGTGCTCATGTCAGGTCAGTACTACATGACTTCCTCCTCGCTCACAATCTCTCGTGTCCTGCTGCGGCTATGAGCTCGACCGTGTGCAAAGCATGTGGAGAGCATGTTCTAACCCCCACCACATATGTGTGCACCTTTTTTCTTAACACACACACACACTCTACTCCCTGTGTATTAGCCAATGTGACATATGTTTGGAGGCTGTATTGATTTTTGAGTGGCTATGTGGGGAGTGAATGTGGTCAATTTTATTTTGAGAAAACTCTCAAAATGGGGTGATTTTTATATGTGGTTGACAGGAGATTCCTGCTATCAACTGTATGGAAGTATACTGAAAGCAAACTGTACCACCTCTGTCACCACCTCACCACCCCCTCAAACGTTTCTGCATTTATATACGTATTTATATACTTGCATACAACTGTTCGTTTATATGAGCTGTCCAAAAAAACATTCAAGTTCCTCAAAGTGTCTATTATCTTAATGTTACAGTGTTGTTTACAGAATAATCTCAGAATAATCAGATATTTCTGAAAACAAAATCAGAAACAAAACGATAACATAGGGAACAAGAGAGAAAGAAATATAACCACCTGTCGGCAATTAAAAAGGGGAAAAAAACAAAGCGGCCCAGGAAATATATTAGCACTAATTAAAACCACTAGTTAAAAACTTCCTGCTTCGAGCCTAAACTAACTGTGAGCAACAGACTAGGGGCCCCTCCATCTCTCTACCTCCGCCCCTCCCTCCCTTCATCTACCTAGTTAAGACATTGTGGCTTCTTTCAGGTCCTTTCAGTGTTCATGCAGAGCAGATGAATACTCCTGATTTGGGCTGGGTTGGCCGGTTGGGGGAAATGGGCTACACGGATTTGGGGGTTGGTGTGATGCTGGGGGCCACCAGGGGCCACCTGGGGCCACCTTGCAGAGGAAGCCCTGCTTTGATGGATGGACAGAGGTCCAGGAGAATCCTCAACACCTCCATTAACACACACAGGTGTTTAATGATGCCAATTTAATCTTCAATGCAAGCTTAACTGACTGATATACAGTATTTGTATGATAACATCAACCCATGAGTCACTGAAAGTGCAATTACTTAATGAAAACACTATAAATTAAGATTAGTGTCACTATTATGGCACTAGTGAAACTTGCATCTTTGATTGTATCCCTAGAGATACAATTAAAGGTACATGTTTGATGTCTAAATCTGCTACTGCAAACCACTGTAGACAAAGCTGTGACAATCCATTAACCAAAAATAAAAACATGTGACATGATTTATACATCCTTTAGAAAGCACTTTGGGACAAACTTTGGGTTAAAGGTAATTGTAAAATAGGCTAAGAAAACTCATGATAGTTGCGAAAAAATCTAGCAACATCGGTTGGAAATGCTACTTGGCCTGATATTTTGTTATCTTATGCAACAACATATTTTGAAAAGTGGTTCAAGTGTTCATAAACATTTTGGGGCCACAAAATGTATATTTACAGGGCCATTTTTTATTTTATAATATTTTTGCCCCTTAACCCAAGTATCAAGCGTCAATGTTACCAAACGTATGGTAGGTTTATTCAAGAGGCCCTGTGTGTCCCCAGGGAAAGAGGTTGAGAGACTGTATTTTGTGACATCTGTCTTTTGAGGCCATTTTCAAATGTCATGGCTTTCTTGAGCTGATGCCAAGATATACAGCCCATCTCTCTCTGGGCTGAGCTACAGGGATCAAGCCCTCTTTAGTGTAATGGAAAAGACTGTTATTATTGCTTTGAAAAGACCTGTGGTTTCCTCTTACCCTGCGAGTTCAGAGGCTGCTGTGTTCCTTACAAATGATGGAAAAAGCAAGATCACATCTGAGGTATTTATACTTTCTCATTTTTCAAATCAAGCTGGGCATAGTCTTCAATTTTTGGGATAAAAGTATAATTATTGTAACATTAACTATAACCTAACTGTAATCATCTTAAATTTGACATGGAAACATGCAAAACTCTGATAAATGAACTAAAGGTCTAGAAAACATACAGTCTATATTAAATTAATCCAAATTAGATTTTAGAGCTACAGTGAAGACCGAACAACAGTGAAGTCAGAACAGCGGATTCACTATCCATCTTCAAAAAACGACTAAAAACACATCTTTTCCAACAACACCTGCCCAGGTAATAGCACCTATCCTACCACTAGCACTTCTATCTCTCTTTCCTTCTTTTCATACTATAAAAAAAAAAGGGGGGGGACAACTGCACTTGTAAATTACTCTATGCTAGGCTAGGGAGACTGGCACGATGCTTCCAGACTGTTGCCTTCTGATTGTTGATTACTGTTTCTATTGTTCTTTCATTTGTAAGTCGCTTTGGACAAAAGCGTCTGCTAAATGACTAAATGTAAATGTAAATGTAATGAAGAAAATAAAGCAAATACCACTTCAAATTTCAGTCTGTTCCTGATTATATTGCTTTCTGCCATTTGCAGCAACCCCTAGTCATGATTCTCCTTTAAGGAAAAGTCCTGCATGAACATTCTTCAAAATTTCTTTTGTGGTTCACAGAAGACAGAAAGTTAAAGGGGTTTGGAACACCAAAGTAAGTAAATGATAACAAATTTTATTTTTGATGCACTGTTACTTTAAGACTCTTGATTCACAATTCATGATTCACTCACCCACTGCACCTCTCCTGTGTCCTCCACCTTTGGCAGCATGAGGGCCGTGGGCAGCACCTCTGCCTGCAGAATAACCTCTAGGTCTGCTTCCGCCAGGCCGCTGGACACCGAGTTCACCCGTACACACTTCTCTGTACGCCCCAAATTCAGCTCTGCCAGCATCTTTGGGATGGTTTTCCGGGCTGCATCCTGCCAGAGACACACAAAAAGAAGAAAACTTGAGGTGCAGCTGTGTCAAAAGTACTGACCTGCCTAGAACTGACACTACAGAAGGGAAAAGACTTCAAATGCAGGCTGGACACTGAAAGGAAAGAGTAACCCAGCTGGGTACGCTGTACTCAATGATGTAATAACACATAATGTGCCTGCAACAGAACATTGAATTGTTGTGTTACATAATTCAGACGATTCAGGATAGACTGTATTTATTCTATTTGACTGTAAGAACACAGAATTGTGGGTAGTCGCCATAGACAAGTGCCTAACTCTTTACTTATAAGTACTTATAAGATATTTCTAAGGCTTGCCACTTTTTTTTAATGTGCTTTATCTGCTCACTGTTTAAATACAATAGTAAAAATAAAAAATATTTTTACAATCCACATAAACTGCCCATTTCTGTAGTGGAATTAAATGCACAAATCTATTCAAACAACTGTAGATATTCAAATGCCTCTCAGCTCTCTTGGTAACACAGTCAATCTTCCATCAAACACAGATGCATACACCACAAACATCCACACTCTTTGATTTTCAGTTGTTTGTGTGATTTCTGTTGTGTGATCTTTTTTCAGAGCCAACATGCAGAAAATACTTAAATCAGCCCTGCTAGATGTATCATCTGTCGTGTATTCTTGCACTATTCTTTTATTCTAATTGTGCTAAAAAATAAACAAACAAAAAAAACAAACGTGCACACCAGTGAAAATGTTAAAATTTGTTTGGCTTTGCTCTACCGGGCAGTGCTTTGTGTTTAACTAGTATATGGGATGCAACGTTGTCATATGAGAGAACGCAATAAAAAGGCAACACAGGAAACGTCTGTTTGAACACTGGTCAGTGGTGCACTTGTAAAAAGATAAGATGCAACAGCTCGGAAGGGGGACGTTATGTGAATTTACAGGGGAAGTGGTAGCCGGCGCCTGGGATTACAGTGCGGAGCGAGATCTAGCGAGAGGGATCAACCTCACTAGAGCCAATGCACCCAAGACCATAAAGTGAAAATCCCTGCACACAAACACCAAAGACACATGACCAAAGGAAGTGGAGGAAGGTAGAATTAAAGTTAATGCAAAGTTCCCGGGCCTAACTATGACACAGCAGCACACGCCAGGAGATTCAAACCAGATGCGGCTCAAGGAAACCAATGGTAGGTGGGAGGGAAAGGGCCAAACGATGAGGTTTCTATTGGTCTGCACACAGCACTCTGTCCAAAAGGAAATGTGGTCTTAGTTAAGCGGTAAGAGGAAACAGTAGCTCAGAAGTTGTCAGGTTAGATCAGAGGAGGGATGAGAGTGACCAGCAAAAAGAGAGAGGAGGAGAAGGGAGGCCCTGGGGTTAATTCAACTTGAATGAGGAACTTCTTAGCCAGGGTCATCTTCACACCATCCACAAAAGAGCCACAGTCAGGTTTATCTTTATGCAAACACTGTTTAACTTTAGCTCAGACCATGACAACCACATCATAAATGTCATTAAAGTCAGTCTAGATCTGTAATCCTTCTAGTCTAGTCTAGTCTAATCTGGACCATAAAACCAAGTTTGACCTGGTAATCACAACATTGACATACAGTTATCTGTGATGTCAGACTTCCATAACAGATTAAAACCAACATACAATCTAGACCCTCACATATCTAAACTAACATCATGGTCCTCATCTTACAGTTTATGGTAGGAGTTGTTTAATTGTTACATGAACACAAAGGGATCCAAGACACTTCTCAATGTCTTTTCAAAAGGCAATCGTGGGTATTCTTACAGCTTATTATGTATTTGGATATCACAGTGGTAATTTTAGTAGAGCTGACGGATTTATGAAGCCATAACTCAGATTCATAAAGCTGTTTTACGGTGGATCCAGTCTGAAAGCTCCACTCTCATCCTCAGTATAATCCACTGATCCAGTGTCTTAGATACTGCCCAACCATTATTTTTTGTGTGACTGGTATTATGTTCGTATGTTACTCAAACCTGCATGTTTTTGCTCAACATCAAAAAGCACCTATATCAGGTCTAAGACAAGAACGTGGAGGAAGAAGCGAAGAAGAGAGAAGGAAAAACGAACCAATCAGAACAAAATAACCATTGGCCTACATTGAATTGTGTAACGCCCTATCACAACTCACGTCACACGAATCTGTGCTTTTTATCAGCACACACAGTATTGCTTTCAACTGATGTTCCAGACAGCAAAATATCTGAATTTCTATCAGTGGGAAGGGCTTGCTAACTCATCTCCCCACATAGTAAATTGACAGAAAGAACATTCTTGAGAAGAGCTCGGCTCCTGAGGGGCCCCAGACACTCCAAGCTGGAAAAAGGTACTTTGAAAGCTGAAATGTTTTACATTAATGGAAACCCGTCCAACTAGTTGCTTCAAAAGACCCTTCCCCAATCACCCAGCATCCCACAGAGTGACCAGGAGAATCACAGGTTTGAGGGATCTTTGATTCTTTCCATCAAGCCCATCATTAAAGCTCAGCACAGTATCATGACAGCACGTCCACAAAACACTCCAAACAAAGGATGGACTTTCAAGTTTTAAAAAAAGGCCATATCCTTCATATTTGTGGAGAATTTGGACTCCAACTGTGTGATATGGTAAGGAATGGATCTATGCCTGGATTATTCAGTGTCTAAATCAAAGACGTTCAAAAACAGGTTTGTATAACATCTGAAATGTATAATGGATTCCCTATACATTTGTATTCAAAGAAATGACAGTAAAGAAGTATAAAGGGGGAAAGGAGGGGGATGGAGATGGAAAGAATGAATTTTAAAACATCTTCAGATCAAGTGGGACTATAGATAAATAATATAAATGATTAAAGTAAGTAAATGTACCTAACCTGACAGTGCAGTCAAAGAAAGAGTTCACCCACAAATGAAATTGTCATTTACTCACTCTCTCATTCCAACCCTGTATTATTTATTCTCCCCCCATTAAACACAATACTCTGCCTAACATCTTTTGTTTAAAGCTGCAGTCTGTAATTTTCTACAGAGATGGCCTCTCTACCGCCATCTCTGTTTGAAACATAAAACTGCAGGTTACTTTAAGAGCTCTTTGTGTCAAATAAAGCCAAATTCACATTTTCTGGAAAATCTGACAAAACGGCTTAAATCATTATTATAAACCTACAATTGCAAATTGGGGTAAAGAAAGGAGAGTATTTTGAACACTGATCTGCCATGTATTTGCTCAATAACTTACAGATTGCAGCTTTAGCATTAGAAAAAAAAAATATGGAGTGAATAAATGGTGAGAACCTTTTTATTTTGAGGTGAATAAATGGTGAGGACCTTTAAATGTTTTACAGATAGCAGATGCATAAACACATATACAGTTTATTTTCATGTGACCATTGGATTTAGTTCACCCATTTAGTTCTTTAATTACTGTCATCTTGCAACCCACAGTGACACTTGCAATAATGGTGAAAATGAGCTGTAACTATGTGAGGGGCGGGTGACCCCAATTCTTTAGATGTGAAATCTATGCAAACAAATGTGCCACGGACAGGGTCTGACAGGTGATGTGCCGGGCATCTGGAGCTCTATTCCAGCTGAATGATTAACAGATCCAACATGTGATCCTCTCCTCATTCCACATTTGTCCGGTTCCGCATGAGAGGGAATCCCGTCCCTCTAGGCCGGATGTTTGATGCTCTCAACCTCCTGAAAACCGCCACTTCTGCTCACACTGTGAGGTTGAAGAATGACCCGGGGTCTGCTGCTTTTTCAGAGCACTGCCTGGGCGGCTCGAATATTGCACGACTATGCGGCCGCCCGGCCCTGCCAATCAAAACAGACGGCTGTAATTTGATAATAAGAGAGGGAGGCTTTTCTTTGAAACTCAGCGTTTTGTGATACGTCGAGCTGCATTGGACTCCCAGCGTCAAGATGATAGAAAGGTTCCAGTAAAGGAGCGTTCAGATGGGACCTCAGGCCCACCATGATGAAGCCACGTTCAACATCTGCTGCTAACCATAAAGGCACACTGTTCATGTACTTGGTAAGCGGCCATTCCAAGAAGCTACTTCTGTTCCCACAGCACTTAAAACATCTGTCATCAAAACTCACATTTAATACAACCTACACAATGAAAGCTGGATCTGAGAAAATAATGTTGAACAACAGTGTGGTTAAATAAATGAATGCAGCCTTATGATGGAGGCAGCATGTCAGAATTTCTAGCTGGAGAAACTAAAGGAAGAAACATCCAATAAGGTCTGAGATGACAGTGGGAACAGAAGGATCTCTCTTGGCTTCTGGGGAAATGCCACAATATGTCAGGGCTTTGCTTTTCTTGGGGTTTTGTATTCCATTTTTGTTCCAATTTTACTGCGGCTGCATCCACATTAATCTGGATACATTTGAAAACTCTTTTTCTTGTCCTGAAAATATAAAAAAGTAAATGTAGTGGGGCAGAAAACTGCTTTACATTGACCCTTAATTTATCCTTTTTCTTCTTGCAATGATGTGAAATCACCAGAGAGCAGATTATTTGCTGGACACAAAAGCCTGGGTTGTCTTTTTAGAAAGTGTCATTAC
>JAZGTK010000775.1:0-52896 GCA_036877625.1 Ambastaia sidthimunki
CTTAAAGCCTGTGGAGATGCTGTCAGTTTGTTGATTTTTGTCAAGTTCTTTATAAATTCATTTGCCTTAGTAAGAGCAGGATAACGTTAGATGAAAAGGTGATGACTAGACCTCGTTTACCTTTGATCTTTTCTCCTTTGAATCCTTCTTTGCATTCTACCTTTCATCTATTGTGATTGTGTGTGCTGAACTATACACATGGATGTGCCTTACGCAGCAGTCCTTTTCTGTGCTCCATCAGAGCAGCCAGAATCCATCAACCTGTAGATAATCACCTGTAAATAATTCATCTAATCCCTCACTACAATGCAAGTCTTCACTTACCATCTGAAAAGAAATACAGAGCATGTGCTCCAGGGCGTAATTTATTCCGGTAAAATCTTGACGCATTAGCGATTTTTTATTTTATGTTCTTTCCTTCATAACCTGAACGAGGCCTTCTGCTATGTAGAGGACACGTAATTTACGAACCATAAAGCGATTGCCTTTTGTGTACATTAAAGATGTGAAGCGGGAAGTGGTGAACTGAAAATCAATGCAATCTCCTGCAGCTGTCAGCATGCTGCATCTTGTTTCCTGCTTGACGGACGAGCCAGCTCTCATTTAAGCTCTTAACGTACCCCTGATTTTTCCTCTCAGCGGCCCTGTAGTGCGCTCGGCCGCATCCTAATGCTCTCTGCTTTGTCATGCGCCTCAGGTATGGCTCTCAAAAACCATTGAATTGCTTTTCTTCATTCTTCTCCTCTGTGTCATTAAAAAAGGACGCGTGGCACGCTGGCCATGATAATTATGCGTGACCTCATTGATACGGAGTCGACTGATCCTCAGAGAGAGGCTGAAGCAAGGATAGGTGTCCTTGCCCGGCTTCCATAACAGGCTGTTAATGACTCCTCTGGCAGGCCTTGTTTGAAGTAGGACATGAGGTGAATGATTCTATGTGAACAGTGTTAATAAACATGCACAGTAATTAAAGGCAAGTATGCACAGTTCCAAGACTCTCTATTATGGGCTTGTTTAGACATGTATGACATTAAAAACTTCATAAATCTCTTTAAACAAACAACTCTGTTCCCTGTGGTACTCGGATCAAAGCAAGTGTATTAATTGTGACCCTTTTACCAGCTAACAGAATTCCTACCAAGGAGTCGGGTCAATAATTCATCGTTTCAAATAAAAAGGAATATCAATATTAATGATGTTCAATCAAATCTCGCTAGTTGAATACTGTGATGTGTGCTGAGCATGAAAACTCAAAAGCAAGCATGCATTACCATGTTAAGATGAGATGTGGCCAGTGTGGTCAGCTTTCTCTCTGACATTTCATTGATATATCGACAGTAGTCTAAACACCTTGTTCAGCATCCTCTTGTCAATATGGCTTTGCTTCCTTATATGTGATTCTGCATTCTGTGCATTGTACAGCTCTGTTAATCAGGCATTAGTTTTTTTGAAGATGCTTTTTATTTGACCTTTTGATCACGCAGCAGGCTACAAAAATGTATTTATTTATTTATTTTTTCACTAAATTAAGAGATTAATCATTTCTACAGCAAGGATTGAATGAGTGAACGTTTTTAGTTGTGTGAAAGGAATTTTTCAAGTAATACCATAATAACATATCTTTCTGTAATAGAATGAAAGGCAACAGATGTAGAGCAATGTAAACATAAAACACACATTTTACCATTTTCACATTTTAACATTTTCTTCCTTTAATTAAGTGTCATTTTTTTTAACAAAACATTAATGGCAAACCATACAGTATATAAAGAAATATAACCTTGAAGGTTATGTTACATAAACATATTAAATATTAATATAACATACAATAATATTGTAGTATTGGGTTTTGTTGATAGTCCCAAGTGTAAACTAAAGAGTGTTTCATTGCTTCTAGTCTGGAAACAGAAAGCAACGGAACATATATATGCAGAGCAAAGGAACATATATATCTATATGTTTTATATATAATACATATGTGTGTGTGTGTGTTTTTATATATTTAGCTATATTTATTAATATTTAAATATACAGTATATCTATATTTATCATATATTATCATATAGATTACATACAATCTATGTGATATCATATAGATAAATATATCTAAATTTATCAATATTTATCAGATAAATAAACTGAAAAGTGAATTTACCTGACAGAAGGAGAATTTGGATCTGCAACTGTAACCATTTTATTTTAATCACTTGTAATATCTAATATCTTGTAATAAACCATGATGCAGATGGTCTGCCATCATTTTAAGTCTAATCCATTTTTTCAACCCTCCTATCTTGTCCTAGAGATTATATTCCAACTATTCTAAGAGATACTGTTTTGTGAAATTCCCAATAGAGTAGGTATAGAGATTGCATTTTGTTTGGCAAGAGATCTCTGTCATGTGGCGTTATTAAAATGACCTCCAGAGATAGGATGACTGATTGAGATTGTAAGGCTGAAACGAACCCCTTTGCATTTTGTGCGTAACCCAATTTCAGTTGCATCTGCAGGGCCACTAAAAAAGTTGCATGTGTCATCCCTCCAGGCACACGCAATATTTACCAACAACAATATTGTGGTCAATAAAATACATTTGAATTATAAGTAATAGAAGATGTGTACAAAACAATAAAACACTACTTTATAACTTAAAATAAAATTCAGCTACTTTTTAAATTGTTGTTTAGTAATTGATTAGGATCAATACATGATTTGACGAAATCTTAATACATTGATTTATCATTTTTACAGAGCAGGGATCAGCAGGGTTAGTGACCTCCCACATCATGTGTGATACAAACTTTATTCTAGACTATTAGCTAGAATAAACACATACTACTGTAACACACACACACACACACACACACACACACACATAGACTAAGTATGGTACTTGCATGTCTTGCCCAATGAAATAAAGTGTCCTGATAAAGTTACTTGAGGCTTCAGTTGATCTTTGCTGAATGTTGTATTTATGAGACAACCAGTTTGATGCAGATGGTCTTTGATAAATCGAAAGACAAGGCTGTAGCCTGACACAAGCTTAGAGGTCTGCTGAAGACTGATGAAAGTCCTCAAAAGACTAAAAAGATAAAACTGTAGAAGACAACCCAAAAGATGAGAGCCAGGAGGCAAGAGGCCAGAAGCTTGTGTATTTGGACACTGGTCTTTAAACTGTGAGGATGTGAGGTGTCCAATCAGAGGTTGTCCTCTCGGAGGGAAGGTTAACTGTCTTTGTCTTCCAACATGCTGTTTCGCATATGGAAGTTGATTGGATGTCAAGGTGGAAACCTTTAGGACTTGAAACCTAATGGACATTAATGTTCAGGAAATTAAAAATGCAACTCTAAACATGGAGTTACTATGATACTAAATTATACTAAACATGGATACATGTGATCTTGATTTACTGAGAAACTCTAAAACATTCATTTAAATTATAGCTTAATATATCAGTAAAACATAAAACATCAAAGGCAAAACATGAAGAAAACTGCATATACACATTTATACTTTTTTATTATGCATTCTAAAGTGAATATATACACAAGTGTAAATGGTTCTTTTGTCTGTCTCAAAGCAAATGAAGTGAGAGTGAATCGCTCTACATTCCTTTGGGTTGTAAAACAATTTTATCTAGTTGCTCTGCTATGGGTTGCTATGGTTACTGTAGAAATTGTTCTGCATCTGGGTGTTAATGGCAGTTTGGGGGTACTTCGACAGACACCCCCGACCATAGTTATTTTGTTGGGTGAGGTATGTTTTGTAATTCCTGACAGACTTGATGATGGTGAGATGAGATCTTTAGATTATAACATTTAATTGCGAAAGGAATGTTTGGATATGTAAAGTAATTTGTTCACCTGTCACATACATATATCTATTTCAGTAGTCTTGTTTTCATTATTTTGAACACACAGTCTTTTCACTCCATAGTGCTAGATGCCCTTTTTTACATTTAAGCCCCTGCCCCAGAGAAACTCTGCATGTCCCTGCATTCCTCGATTTTCTATAAATCATTGCTGTCTTTTCATCCCCTTGGTGAACGGGGCACAAATAATCTCTCTGATAGGGCAAAAAAATCTCTCTCCACACTTTTGTCCTACATAGCAAACCCGTCAACAGTATACTCACATACTGTAGTATTCTTGCTACAACTAATGTTAATGTAATGTCAATGGCTACTATTAATGGCTAATAACCAATTTATACTGATTTAATTAAAAAAAATAAAAAAAGATTTTCGCTCTATTTCTTCAGAAAGGTTTCCTATTTGTATTATGCTGAAAAATGCGACCATACCTTTGCAAGTATTGTGCTCCTATACCTCAACTTGTGAACAACTGGTAGAGAATGGTGCTATAGCGTAATAGGTCATAGGTTTGATGCTTGCATGAAATAAAAAAAAATACACTTCATGGAGGCTGTGACTTATTTTAGTTTGAAATGTAAACTTTCAAGTTACTTGCAGAGTTATTTTCTTAACATGGTTGCATGGATGATAAGTTTCAATTTAAACAACTCCTTTAGGAACGTGCTACAAAAACTCCAAAATCATCATGCGATATAGCCTGGTCTTTATCTTTCTGGGTTGTAGTCTTTCGTATCTCAGCAGCCAAATGGAGTGAAATTGAAACTGAAATTTACCGCAAAATTGGACTTAATAGCTCAAATTATAAATCGTACAAATCTTACAAACTTACCAATGTTAATTAATTAAGGAGGAGATGCAAGTAAGGAGATGATTTTGAACACAGACCTGACAAGTTTTAACCAAAAGAATTACAGATTGCACATTTATAAATACAAAGAAAAATATTACACATAAGATGATGTCACATTAAATTGTACTGCTCTGTTGTGCTCATTTTAAACTGTTTCTATAAACTATAGATGTTTGTGTTAATATCCAACAACATCATTCAATGGTGGTTAAACGCTGCATACGTCCATCATCAGCAAAAACAAATGGAAGCACTCCATGGCTAATGCGGTTTAGGAGGCAAGATGATGCTACATCTGTTACAAATTCTGACAACTTGAAATTATATTTTTCCACTCCTCCTTTTTCCCACCCAAAAAGAAAAACAAAACAAAAAAAACATTGGCTGTATTTTGATTGCACTGGCTGCTTGTGTCCATGTAATTGACTTACATTAGTCAAATGAGCTAGTGATGGAAAGCAAACCATTTAGAAAAGATAGCATATTAGAGACTCACAGCTGGCTACCCAGATTGAGAGTTAACTCTGTATTGCTATTCACATAGTATCCAACTAGGTCATATTCACTACCAATGCCATCACAGGCAACACTTAACCCAAAATTAACTTGCCCTTTCACACTAATCTCAAACTGGTTTTGTTGTTTGCCTCATAATCAGTAAGGTTAGTGTTTAAGATCTGAACACTGGTCCTAGATCAGTAGAAACAGAGGAGCCTAACAGCTTTTAATCTAATCAACGCAGTCAGGAAGAGTGATGAGCACATTTACTCTGTTTTGTTGGGCCTCTTCCCTGCTAACAGTGTTGTGCATGCACAGCCAGCCATTAAGAGGAATTAGATTTCGGCTTTGCTCTGGCTGTGAATGAGGACTAATGTTTTGAATTTGACAAATCGGTGAAAGGAGCCATTAAATGTCCCAGCGACACTGGACGAAAAAGCGGGAATTAATATTTCCTCCTGATATTCTTACTGCAATGATTTTGCTAGTAACATTATATAGGAACATGTCTATCTGATTATTAAGACCCGGCTAATTTTTATTGGCACAGATAGAATCAGCTGACTTTTTGTTATGATTTTTTGCAATGAATTTTGGGGGAAATCTGTGTAAATGTACAAAATTTATGTTATTACTTAGGTCACTTTCAGTTTAGCTCCATTCACTTTTCAATTACAAAGTAAGTGAATGGTGACTGAGATTGTCTGTCCAAATAAAATTCTGTATAACATCTTTTCTGTTTGTTTGATTGAAGAAAGTTACAAACAACATGGGGGTGAGTAAACTATAGAAGAACTCTATAGTTTAAAGAGTTAAACATCCCTTTAAGTATTACATTAAGGCTGGTTTCACAGACAGGGCTTAGTCCTAGTCTAAACTAAAATGCATTTTGAGCTGTCTTAACTCAAAGTTACTCTTAAAATCTTTTTCTTAGATGCACAGCAGTAATGATTTTTTTAAGACACATTTGTAAAAGCTACTTAAATATCATAATTTAAATAAAAGCTACTCCTGGCATAATCTAAGCCCTGTCTGTGAAACAAGGTCAAAGAATTTATCCTGTCTATACACAATTCTTCAAACACAATGAGGAGAAATTGTTCCTGAGTAAGCGTCTGGCACAGCACTACACTTACTTATGCCGGTTGTGTTGCAGAATGGGGGAAGTTTTTAAGTGTGTGATAAGCTTTTGCTTTAACATGTCAATGTTTAGTCCTCATCATTCATCACGCTGCCTCCTCTCTGTCCACTTAGCTAGCGGCAGATTGCAGATTACATCAGTAACCATAGAAATGCTTTTCCAAGGGGACACAGAGCCCAACTTCATACCGTTAGTAGAGAGGGAAAGAGAGGGGGGAGGGGGATTTTAACAGGCAAACTCTTCAGTGTGAATTATTTTCCATTTCTTGCTGACAGCTTGTCTTGATAAGATTTCAAGAATCATGACAGGAACCATCTTACACTGAAGTAACTTTCCTGCTTAGTTATTCAGCTGAGGAACGCTAAGTCTGGCCTTACGCAGGAAGCTGTGCAGTTAAGACACCTTATTATGAGGTTGTCAGTTAATTCTAGGAACCAGTTAGTACTTATGTCTGAGTTAAATAGCCTGTGTTGAAGAATATACACTGACACTTTTAAATAATTGCAAAAACCTGTTACGTCTGTTGATTTTAGGCTGATTAAATAAATCCCCCTCAAAAAACAAAACCAATTGTTTTGCTATATTTTAATTACTTAACCAATTAATCAGTTCTAAACAGGGCATTGAAATCTTGACAGCTGATATGGAGATTTTACACCAGAAGGCCTCGGAAAGCTGCTGCCAACTGGACATGTTGTACCGAGCAGCTTAGAAATAATGATGTTGTAACTTGTAATTGGGAAGCAACTGTTTTTGGATGTTGTGTATGCGGGTGTATGTGTGATACAAACAGAGCGAGAGCAGCACAGGAGTGGAAAAAATAACATAGCCATATGAACTATAGGATGAAACATTTAACATTATTTTGTCAGTACATACCGCAAAAAAGGCACCAGCGGTCAAAATGGCTAAAAACATTTTAATCAAGGTGCAGAGGTGACATTGGGGGTAAATCATTCTGTTTACTATCGATTTTGTAGCTTCTTCTTACTACATCATACCTGTTATACACAGTAGAAGAGTAAATTTAATGTAGAGGAGCATCTAAAATAGGAGTATGGCCAGACATGAGTTATATGGGGCAGACATGAGTTACGTGGGTCCTTGATTAGGGGACCAATCCATATGAAGGAATCTAAATGAAGTATATGACTAATACTGTATTACTCATTATTAATCCATTTTCTGTTGTAACAAAAGTCTTCTAGTCACTTTCACTGCTTGTGGATAAGAAGCTGACAGTTCATTAAGGTAATAGGACAGTCAGGTGGATTTTGAGTAGCAATTTTCTCACAAGGTCACACAGTGTTAATGGGAAATGTATAAGGGACCGTATACGAGTATGAAAATGTGTGTGTGTGTGTGTGTGTGTGTGTGTGTGTGTAAAGAAGAGAACGGGTGCTGTGTTATGATAAACAAGTACATTTATTAATAGCTCTAAACCTAATGTGCTTCATTGTTTGTCTCAATCATGTCATCATCAAACCAAGTTTTCCCCTTGACTGTGTTTTCCGCCTGTAATGAACATTACAATTATCTCAATCTCTCAAAAGCACTTTTTTAAAAACAGCCACATATTAGCCCACATAAAATAATTCTATTAAAACTCTTCTAATGTTGCACATCATGTGTGACATGTGTAACATTTTTAGGCTTTATGTAAGTCTCAACTAAATGTGTTCCTGGTGTCCCGTCAAAACCTGCATTGCGGTTTTTGGAAACCCTTCCGATCGCTACAGATGAGTGATGCAGGCTGGAGTTTTCCAATACCATCATGTGCACTAACTAGTGTTGCCCTTGTGTATTAAGACTGAAACTGGCATGTTCAGAAGACGTACCATTTTAATTGCAGCATTGCACTGGAGGAATTAGTCCTTCATTTACATAAAGAAAAACTGAGCACCAGTGAGAACTAAAGATGAACTTCTTAAACTATGGAAAAGTTGACGATGCACTATTGATATGAGGGAAAACAGGGAAAGGGAAACTAGAAGAAAGGAGTTTCTCCAGGCTATATTCATTACTCAGGCAGGGTGGCACAGATGAGTGTTCCTCTCCACTTAACTGTTCAGCATATATATTGGCTCAGAAGATTTCATATTCATCTATTAAGGTCTTGCCACTGAGGGAGCAAAGGCAATCAACTGAGTTGGATGCAGAGGTATTTACCTGAATCTTAATTCAGATTCAGAGAGAGAGAGAGAGAAAGAGAGAGAGAGGTAGGGACGAGGAAAGGTGGAGTAAAAAGATAGGAGGACAAGGGAAAGTGAGTGTGTTAGAGTAAAAAAGATTGAATGTGTTTTTCTTTCTTTTTTATTTATTAAAAAATAAATAAATAAAAGAAGAAATGAAAAAAACTCAACTGACTTTTTATAGTGATTGGTACTTCTCTCTGTTATAGTCCTTTCTTTGCTTAAGTTCCTTTAAAGTTCCTTTAAGTCATGTCAGTTCCCTTAGCAACTATATTGACAATGAACCAAGTCAGTGATTTCCAGTAATGAAAGTGCAGCACTTATCTACTATAATGGGGAAAGACCAAAACCTCCGAAACTGCTGGCCCAGAAATCGAGTAATATTTGGAATAACATCTGACTACAGTTATTTAAAAAGTGCTTGTAAATATGTAAAAGTGGCTGTTTTTATCATTGTAAGCCCCAGCATTTTATACCATGTAGTGGCAGAATGCTTCAGATTCTGAAGTGCTTAAGATTTTTAGATTTTGATAAGCTAAAAGAGGAGATTAATGTAATTTTTTTATTGGTGGAAGTAAGATGCTGTACGTTTTGAATGCCTGCTGTATATCTTCTTCATGCTAATTTTGCCTAAAAGCCACAAAACTAAAATTGGTTTTATGAGCCACTTATGGTGGGAATTCCATTCCTTCATCTGCCATGTTGATAATTATAATGCTTCTATCAAAAAGGTGATTGGCTCTTATAACTGTAGGTGCGACTACAGCTGCATTTTTTGTATAACGATTTGTAATACGATTTTGCCCAGCCCTCTTCACTTCACACTGCTCTTGTGCTGGCTACCTTGCAACAGCTGGGATCGATATTCCACGTTAATAACTGCTTAGAAAGGCCCACGCTTGAATGACGGACAGGGGCAGGAGAGTGATGGAATGCTGGAGCTGGCTTAATTAACTTCCAGTCAGGAATATTCATGCCCACTCACTCTTGCATTCTTATTCTGCTGTGTTTGCCTACAAACAGTATGTCTAAGTAAAGCCTCATGGACTACAGTCCCTAAATATAAGAGTGCATATAAATTTGCATATAGATTTGCAATAATGTCTTTTGGACCCAATATGTGCATATTTGTTACATCTTTAACATGAAATAATGTAATATAAAAAAAGTAAATATCTTTAGTTGTTGAATTGATAAAAATAAAGTTTTAAGTGTAAAGGTGCCATAGCCCAACACCCTTAAATTTTGCTAGATCCATTTTGTTCCCAGTATGTCTTTCGATCTCCTTCTACACTCAACTATACCCAGTGGAATGTACAGGGACATCTATCACACCTCTGTAATTGCAAACAACTACTTAAGCTTTTGATTTTTCTCCTGTCAGTTTAGCTTTATGTCAAATGCTAATTTACTAGCATCATTTTAAGAAAGATCAATAACAGCAATGCAAGTGAGTGGCTGAATTTAAAAGCAATTTATTGCAGCTCTGAAAGCAGTCCATTCTAATTCCTACTGTAGAACCGGTAGGGTCAACTTTTAGATATAAAGTGCATTTATGTGCCATATATACAGCCTGTTTTCCCCTAGCAGCTATTCTAAGCCATCAAAATGTCAGTTGGTTGGACTAAACAATTTAGAGTTCAATGCAGTGTTCTAAAGTTCCAATGCCATTAGATTGCCAAAGTTGATAAACTCTGATTTGAGAGCTCAATGAACTACAAAAATTGAGACTGATTTCTTCTCCCTTTTTTGCTGCTCTCCTCATCTGAGTGGGTTTGTGCATGGTGCATACAGCTATTGGGTAAGGAAATGAAACATACTACAAAATAAAAGTCTTTTGTGAAACTGCTAAGATTTGAAGTATTTTTTTTTTCATTTTGTTGGTGTCTAAATTATTAGTTTATATGCATGGTTTATGTTTTAGCCTCAGCGTTTTTGTCTGTATATTGTTAAATGATGCAAGTTGCAACCATGTACAATCTTTGTCTTTTTCATGCAAAAAGAAAAAAAAATGGAAAACTTTAATTTTATGTACAGTTTATAGACACAACACATACATTTAAACATTTTTACATCAGAAGGCAATTGAGAGGTCCTACAAACTCTTTTAAAATCCTTTCTTGAGTTATCTGAATATCTGAGAAAGCTGCTGAGCTGACAGGAAGTGTAGATTGGAAATTGAAAGATTGGTCTGGGAAGCCCTTCCCCGATCCAAGATAAAAGTGCTAGCCATATTTTAGAAGTGTCAAACATTGCACTGCAAAACACAGAAAATGCAATGCCAGAGGTATACAGTCTGAACAATGCGCTGCTTTGATGTTTGCTGTAGACAACCAATCATAAACTAAACTGTGCCTACCTCATAAAATATTCATGCACTTTTTTTTACAGTTGTAGAAACTTTCACTTTTATGTTGAGATTGTAAGTCTAAAAAAAATGTCAAACAGTTATGGTGAATATGTTTTCTGAAGTAATGAAGAGACCATATTGTTTTAGCACATTTAAAACAGCCAGGGGGTGTCTGCAAGGCAACATAAAGACAAGCAGCTATTAAAACAGGCAACATGCTTGTTGTGAGCTGTGTTGATTCAATCAGTGCTATTGACCTCATAAATATGCAAGTGTGTACAGTTGACATTTTTACAGTGTCCAATCTTATAAATGAAATACCCAGTTAATAAACCAGGGTAAAGTATGACATTTCAAACATGGAACAAAATAACCTTTTATTACATTTATCAGAGGCTATATAGAATAGCCTGGGCTAACACTTTTATGTGTGAAAAGTTTAGCTGGTCGATAGGCAGTTAGACTCAATAGCTAAACATAAGCTAAACATGATGATGGCAAACAATCTCAATACATTGTTTTGTGTCTTAGTACTGCCACATCACCACATCACAAGTTGAGCGATTTTTTTGCCTCAGTGATGTTACATTGAATTTTCTGTGAACTATTAATAGCAAAGGGTGTATTAGTAAGTTGGAAATTGATTTTTCTTAAAACTGTAAGAAGGTCTTATATGTTAAGTTTGAATAGAGGCTCTACTTCATAAGATTAAGCAATAAGTAAAGAGGAACACAGAGTGTGAGAGAGTGTTCTGCCCGTTACTGCTGTCTGATTTTCCTGATTTTCCTAATTGATTTTCCTTTAAGGTCATTATTGTGAACCTTTCAAAAAACTTAATCCATTATATTTTTTTTGTAGTGTAAATAAAATTAACTTTATATAGCTCACTTGCACAACACACGCACAGAGCACGGAAGTTCTAAACAATAGTAAACATTAGTTCAACCACAAATATATATAAGAACACAAACAAAAATTAAACCTACTTTTAGATGGGTTCTCAAGTGTAAGCAAGATAATTTTGGAATTTTGGAACAAAAATATACTACTCTTGTATAGATTATGGATTTTTCCATAATCCATGGCATTTCTGTTTCCATTAAAAGTTAAGTCAACAGATCAGAAGACAACGTTTTTAGAAAATACTGTGATATTTTATTAAAAATGCGGCAGAAAAATTTTATACAGGTGTCCAGCCAGAAATATCATCTATCACTTAAGGCAAAAACTGCAAACAATATAAGACAAACTATTATTTAGAATCCTACATTTTACCCTTGTTGTACTGACAGTTAAAGAACCAAGGGCTAAAATGAATAACGATTTAATATACAAATGTAATTTTATAAACATCCATTTATTTATTTTTTAAAATCCTTTCTCGCACTTTTAACATCTTTAGTTATAGGATGCAGAACTGAAAAATATTGGGGTTATTTTTTCATTGTTTTGTATTTATTTATAGTAATCATACTTATTTTTATTTACAATCATTCACTTACGTTTTAACCCAAAGTATCACAAGCCTGGCACAATACTTTATATATTGCTAGCATGTTACGAATAGAAATATCTAACATATACATTTTACAAACATATATAACTAATATAGATACCCAAACCCACTGCCTGTATTATTTATTTATAGATATTTTAATTATACAATGCTGGTCACATGAAGCTCAGGCAGTGATGATACAGATAAAAAAAAATATTAAAAAATAGAGAGATTTATGCAGGTAAAGCAATTTGGACATGGGTAGATGTTGCTCTGAGTTGAGATCACCCTTCATTAAAACCCCAAGATTAAGCATAATGAGACAAATGTTAAAAATAACAGCCTCTGAACAGCTTGAATAAGCAACTTCACCCAGCACTGTAATGTAATTAAAAGCCATCTTTCATTTTTAAGATCTGTGTGGGGTCACTGTAGGGGGTTATCAAATGTAAAAGCAGCAATCAAACATGCAATATTCATTAAACATTGGGACAAAGGAACACCCAGATGATTGAAATTAATATTTAGAGGCTTTGGAATAACAATGCTGTCTTTTCTTTTATTTGTTTTTTAAGTGTAAAGGCTGTTTAGCACAGACATGATTTCAAAAAGAAAAATAAAAGATAATGATTTGTATATTTACACGTATCTTAACAAAAGCATAAGCTCATTAATAGTCGTATTTTGAACTAAACAACAATAAAAAGCTTTTGTAATTCTTTTAATATTTTAGTATCGACTCACAAGTATTTACATTTTTGTCACCTTTACAAATTTTGTTATAATAACATTTCAGGCTGGGATTTTAGTTCAGTCCACATAGTCGGCATGTGACAACACTCTCAGAAAATAATATTAATGTGTTTGAAATATACTTCTCACATAATAACATTGCTCTTTGTTGCTCTTGGTATATGGTATGGCACATACAAAGTTTTGTCTGATCCATTATAACCCTTTTTGTTGTTTGTGTGTATATGTTCTCTACGCAAGCAAAACAGATCCTTAAAAAGAGTTCCTCTTGTCTTTTGGTGTAAAGTCCCTTGCCTTTATCAAGCTTGGCTCCAAATAAAGTATTACTTTAATAACATTCATTTTTTCGCAAGTAGGTCATATTTGACTTTGATATATTCTGCAAGAAGGCTTCATAGGAAAATAACATCTCATCCACCAAGATAAGTCTCAGAGTGGAACAAAGTCAGCACAGTTTGTCATGACACATAAAGGTCCTTAACCCATGCCTTAGCAGATCAAATCCAATAGAAAGTTCCGGAAATGTAACTTTCAGTCCACTTTCAGTGCACAGCACAAAGCTATACCCTGGTGGTGGAGTGCCCGTGGGGCAGGTTGGTACTGTTCTGACTACCTCCAAAAGTGTTGAAATTGTGCAGGGGCTGCATACCGGCCAGTGAGTTTGGAATCATTGTTATGGTACTTGGCGTCATAAGTGGAATGTCATCAGGTGATCGTCGTAGGGTAAGTGTATAATCTGCGGGGCAGGTAAGACGAAGCGTATCGTGGGCTTGTAGGGAATCACACTCATGATGGTGCTCATGCTCCATTTGCTGCTGTTTCATCTGGAGTGACATCAGCTCCTCACTCTGCAGATGCGCTATATCATTAGCATTAGCTGCTGCATTAGCTGGTGCAGAGTTGCGCTGTGGACTGGGCCCTCGTCGGTTGGACTCATGTCGACGCTTATCCTTCTTGTAGTAGAGTGCTGCAAAAGCCAGAATGTTGAGAAAGAGAAGGGAGGCACCAACCGCAATAGTCACACTGAGTTCGGTGGAGTAATCTCGCTTTGTCTCAATCACCACTGCTGAGTCATCACCCAGATCATTGCCCTTACGCTGGTCTGTTGTTTGTTTGGTGTTGGCGGGAGGAACTCCGGGATGGCGTGTGGTGGACGGCCATGTTTTACCTAACCTCTTAGTGTAAGGAAATGGGGTAGTATCCTGAGGAGGTATCTTTGTTGTGGTTGAGACATATTGAAAAAGTTCATTGATATTATGAAGATGAGGTACTAGCTCCAACCAGAAGGCAACCTTAGTTGCACGATAGTGATCTCTCACCCTTGGCTTCAGCCCAATGTGTAGGTAGAGCTGGTCTTTGGGGTTGTACTTAGACCAGGCCACTTCCTCAAACCGGTTAGGCTTAGTGTGGATAAATTTGGTGTCTTGTGGAACTGGTTGATTTGGATCCCTATAATGAAAAATTAAAAATGCAAAAGGTCAGTCTAGGTTCTTTAAAATATTCTAGACAAAAAAGCTTTATAAATGCAGTTTTGCAGAGAAAGTCTAGACACGGTCTAGGCTTAACCAACGAACAAACATACACCATAACAATAGCTTTAAGGTTAATAGCTTAACCTAAGGATATTTAACTTAAGGTATTTATAACATAGACATGCAATTCAATGGCATATACACTGTCTGATGACCTCACAGAGCTCTAGCCCCTAGAACATGATGTCTATCCATCCATTTTTTCATTTATTTCCATAACCAACCTAATGCTGCTCAGAACAATTTCATAACTGACATGCTTGAACTCAGAAATACAGCATCATTATGTATTTGAAAAGTCATTACTGGTATAGATTTCCCAGCCACGAAAAGAGCATACCTGGTGCTAAAGGTTTCAACGGCAAAGCCAATTTACAACTCCTACACATTATTCAGTCTGGGAGTACAGGAGACAACCTAGACGGGCATAAAAGGTTTCTAAATATGGAGATGAGGTGGTAAAACCGGGCCGGTGTTTCTCTCTGATTGCATTAGCACTGTCAAGGTTTGTTGCTGGAGCAATAGCTTCACTCCCCCACGGATCAAATTGTGCTTGCTTAAGAAGCAGTCATCTTTTGTCAACAGGATTTTTTCATACTTTTGCAAAGCACAAGTATTTTTTCAAAAAAAATTTTTTTGTATTAAAATCTAAAAGAATTTTTTTGTTGTGTATTTGTGTGTGGGGGGGTTAGGGACTGTTTGCAATGCTACAAAGTTGTGTAAGCATAAGTGGTCCTTTATAATTTCATTTTTGTAAGTAAATATGTAAGGACAATAGAAATAATCATCTAAATATTATAAGGATTTCAATTTGTTGACTAGATGTTGACTTTGGTGCTGTTTATATATTTGGTTTCAGAACAAAAATCTTTTAGTAGAAACTGGACACGTGAGTCAATTTCCTCTGAAGCCATGAGGTTCAGTTTTATAAGCCACTTTGTAAAATCTGTATGAATTGCTTATGTAAATAGAGAGGACTGCTGTATCTATGGCAGCATATTATCATATATACCACTTATATAATTCTGAAAACATATGGCTAAGTAAAATGGCTTGTAAATTAAATTATAAGATGGTTTATTGGTAATTTTTCAATTTAGTTAAGTTTTATTATGAATTCCTAAATGGAAAGCATTTAACTAATACTGGCATGTTAAGGACAAATTTACATTCAAATATAGTATTATTAGCATTAAATTAAATCTATGCTCAGATGCCACATTCACGTACAGTAAATTATGATGATAGTGAAATATTATGTGACTGTGAAAAACTTTTAAAGATTTAATGTTTTAAACTTTTAAACTTTTTTTTAAACTTTTAAAGAAGCTAAAATGTTCTGCTAGTCTGTTTAGCCTCAGTTTGTGCATTGATACAATCTAATTTATTAATAGCAGCAAATGAATGAGTCTCCAAATTATCTGAATCAGACACATTAAATGATGTGGCAGGATGCGTTGTCATGAAAGGTAGAAAAGATATAAGAGAGAGTAACAGTATAAAAGTTTAAGAATCTCTATGATGGTACCAACTTCAGGAAATAATAAACTGATGCTGATACAGTATTGGTCGACAGTTTGCCTGATGTAAGGGGCCATAAAGCTAACCATAATGTTAATTAATAAAGTTAAATAACCATAAAGTTAATTAATAAAGTTAGATAACCATAAAGTTAATTAAAATATTTTTAATGTTTTTGGTTTTTAAAAGAATAAAGATACAGGAAACAATTCTGTTGGGATCACTTTTTTGTTTAAGCTGATAAATTGAGCTGATCAAATCTGTTTGAATTTACTGCAGTGTGCAAGCTTAGAATAAACAAACCTTTATTGTCTGTTGGTGTGGATGCAAATATAGTTAACAGTATAGTCATCTTTATACTTATCATTCTTGGTGTGAACGTGCCTTTAAGGGATTAAAAAGGCATCTGATGTCTGGGACTTGAGCCCATACCATCAGGGTCAGACAACAACATCTGTGTTACTGAAATCAAAAGGAACCAATGGTGAGTCTGTTATTTACTTTATGATTTCACTATATTATTTATGGTTCACTTGAACTCAGTGGTACATCAATTTGACATTATTGTTTTCTCTCTTTACAAATTGTGTGTGTGGGTGTTTATAGCACAGTATTGGTATTAGATGCAGTATTAGATACTTTACAGAGTTTCTTATGGATTTAGGCTGTCTCAGTTTATTTTTGTCTCTTCACATAAATCCAGACTGACAGGATGATGGTGAGATCAGTTCTCTGTGTGGGCCATACTGTCTGTTTGCAGACATACCGACTATTTGTTCATTTAATAATCTCACTTGATTATTACAGCTGATGACAAATGATGTTTAAAAATCTACATTGATATTTTCTACTGAGGCTAAATCTCAACCACTCAATCCACACAATAACAGTTAGATGAATACTAAGCAGTAAAAACCTTGTGTTTTGTTTTGCTCATGGACACAGAGACCTTCAACTTTTACAAAACAAAAATATACAACGTATCAACAACAGGGAGTCTATGGATCACAGGCAGTCTACCGCACTACTGCAGGGGGTTCACCATTTATTGTTTGATCTCAACAGCTATTTTACACCAATAAATACACAAAATACAAACAAAAATACAATATTAAGTTATTCATGCTGTAGGTTTTTACAGGCCTGACCTAAAACGAACACTACAACATTCTCAGACATGAAATATCTCTCGTTCCACTAAGTGGTCCTTGTCCTAAAAAAGGTTATAAACACTTGATTTTAAATTAGATTTCTCTTCTTTATTCTTAATCTCTCCCTTAATCTCTGGTATTGGCACAGAAAGGCTCCAAATCCATCTATTATTATTCTCCAATGCCATATAAGGGGGATATTTCAGAATTCAGAACATTCTATCATCTCAAGTGTGTATTTATATTGTTCATTCATAACATTCTGGGCACAAATTCTTGCACTTTCTTTAATTTTTTTTAATACAAAAGACTTTATTTCATGGTTAAACCCACCGTGTCTTTGGAAGCATCAAGCAATGTTATGCTTGATTTCAGTCAGTGAGCATACTTTTGTAATGGCTGAAATCTATATTGATTTTCACTTTCATGAACACATTTGACTCTCCCAGCAAGTATTTGGTAAATGTTGTGATTTCATGATGTAGAAATACATTTACTTAAAGATCCACTTAATGGTGTGTGTAGAATATGACAGAGAATAGTCATTTCTCCACATTTTCCTGTACGTCGCTGCTTCCTGGTATTAAGAAATCTAATAGCCGTGTAAAGCCATTATTGTAATTTGTAATGTAATGCATCTCCACATTTAAGTGGCTGTGATACTATATTATTGTGTTACGCAATAACAATAAACAACTTTGACTCAACTGAAACGCAGGAGCATTTAAGCCAGGAAGTGGCACATAAAGGAGTCATTTACAGTACCTCACATCGCCCTGTGTTGCTGTGATGTGTGGCAGAACAAGGTAATATTATTGCAGTGAGGTACTAATCTTATTCCTCCTATAAGCCATACAAGTGGAGATGTTCTGCCTCCGGAGAGAGATAGACCTTCACTGAAGTTTTACCTCACAGTTTTATTTCACATCTACTGTTGAAGTTTAATAAAATGTATGTGTACAATATAGCTGACATATAAAATCCTCAGAGTCAATGTTACAAAATTGAACCTGTTTCCCCTGATGTGCCCGCTTGACTTACAGAGCACAACTGTATCTTTATTTTCCTCAGTGCTGACATTATACATCTTGCCTTGCTCTCCAGCTTGAAACAAAAAAGACATCGGGATGAATTTAGCTTTGTTATGTAAACAAGCGACTGCTGATGGTTCCCTCGCAGTGAGGTACCAGATCTCTCTCTAAGACATTCACCTATTCTGTTTCATCTGGTTGTAATGAGCTGTCAGCCTCCACTCGTCAATCACAACCTTCCACTCCACATCACAACCTTCAAGAAACATCTTAAAACACACCTGTTTCACATACACCTGACTAATTCCTAATGCTCCTATGTTTAACCTCCTTTAATGTTTTTAAACTATCATTTACTGTTCATTCAGTCAATAGCATCAGAATTATTCTTACTTGCAAATGTAGCTTTATAGACTAGGTACGTTAAATGTATAGTAAATGTAAATGGATTCACTAAATAGTTTAGAGATAAAACCAGCTGGGTTTAACCAGCTGCTATTGTCCTTCCCAATATGCATCAAATGTCAGTGATTGGGGGTGAAAAACAAACAAAAATCAACATCTACTGTATGGTAGACACCCTATCACAGGCCTTTGACAAAGGATAGCTTCAATCTGAAACACATCTTACACTGGGCCATGTAACCAAATCATGGTTCCTGCAATTACCTATTCATTCCTATGCTGAGAAAAGAAGAGAAAGAGATTTACACATTTTTAGAAAACAAATTATGTCTCTTCAAGTCTTCTTTTCTCTTCTTTTTCTGTAAAAACAACAAGAAGTCTTAAAGCCCAATCCATCCAAAATGTGCCCTATGCTACCCACTACAAGAGTGTGATTTAGTGCAAACCCCTGTGTCTTATTCACCAAACACCTGCACAAGATGCACTGAAACAGCACTGAATTGTGAGTATTTAAATTAGGGCATTGCCATTTTTTCTGTGTAATCATGTCTCCTTTCTGTCTGAATTAGGCATATTAAAGATTGCACCTTATGCACAATGCTAACCACTACTCGCTTTTTGCAATTACATTGCAATATTACTGGCAATAGTAAGTATATCGAATTCAAAAAGATCTGTACAATTTCTTATTGATCACGGCAGCAGCAATTTATTCAATGCCGGCACTTACAACCGACCCACAAGATCATGAATTGTACTGATTTGCACAATTCCGTTTGCGAATCGCTGCTAGACAGTGTGTGCAACTTAACCACATTATCAATGGCCGTAATTGATTTTTGGTGACTTTTACACATTCCCAACATTTATTTATTTGCCCCTTTTTTTGGAAACACTCAGGGAGGCTGATATTACCACTGGAGTGTTTACCAGAGGCTGGAGTGACTCTCCTGCAAAGCGAGCATTCTCCAAGTGCTGCTGAAATTGCTTTCGTTTCTCCTGCTCTGTTTTAAAGTACTCGGCTGAGTGAGAAACACTTAGCCAGAGGAGGGAGGGCGACTTGACGTGAGGGACTGATGAGCCTGCCAATTCTTCTCCTGACACACAGGTATCAGCTGAAATGGTGCCAAACGGCAGAGACCCTGATCTGCCCTTAAACAGCCCATGGGATGTGAATAGAGTCCTAAAAGTATAAGGGGGCACAGTTACTTACTTATATATAACAGTTACTTACACAGTAACTGTTTTTTTTCATGGGCTTTACACTGAGTACAACAATGCTGGAAGAGGTGGGGGAAGAGATGTGGAGAGCTGCATAATCTAAAAGGCTATTTAAGAGCTGGCCTGGTGCCATTAAATGGATGCTCTGAGTGACAGTGTTATGTCTTTAAATCCTGATATGTGAGACGACAGCAAACACCACTGAAGGTTATTTTGTTTCATCAAAAACATGACTCATTTAGGACAAGTTCCCTAAGTAGAAAGTGTAGTTTTTCCCCTAGGATTTTTTTCAGCCGCAGAGCTGTGCACAAGCCTGCATTAATGTCCCCTGGTGGAAGAAAACAGCTTAAAACCACATTAAAATCATTGCAGATGGGTTATTCTTGTTTGCCTTGTCATATGTGTGTGTGTTTATTTAGAGCTTTTGGCACTTAAAGGGCTCTAGAAGCCCAGGTATTTGTAGTACAGAAATAACTGTCAAATAACGAGTGCTTCGACACCGAAAATTACTTGCTCTATTTTATCAACCACAAACGCAAACAGATAATATTGAGTTATTCAACAAAACAGATATATCTACTGAATCTACATTATTTTTACATATTACCCTCATTGCCAGACATCTTTTTGTTGGACTTGGATGTCACTGTATGTGGTGGGGTCTTTTTCGTTCCATATCGGCCTCTATTGTATGCACTGCATGCAGTGTGAAAAGCTGACTTGGACTAACAAGCATTACATAGCATCAGGAATATTAATGGCCCATGACAAATTTCTGCAGTGGCACTCAAAGGCACTGAAGCGATGTTCTGCATTGTGTAGTCTGAAGCAGCTCTTCAAGTAGCAGAGATCTTATTAGATCTCAATGGACTTTACATGCTAAAACGCTACATTTATTGCTGCTTAAAAAAACTAGTTAAAAAAATGTTATGGTTTCATTGAATAATACAGATGTATAGTGGTGCTTGAACGTTTGTAAACTCTTGACAAGTTTTTTATATTCCTAAATTAATTTAAACAAAAACATCAGATTTTCACATGTTTTTGAAGTAGACAAATTAGCCAATCTTTCCTGACTACTGGTAAATTACTACTAAAGAGATCATGTATAAGACTTTAAAAAAAATGGTCCTGGTAATTTACCAGTAAGTGAAGTTGTAAAATTACCAAGAGGAAAATATAGCTGAAAACAGTACTTACAAGATCAAGCCCACTAATGGCACAAAGGGAAATCTCTGATGATGGACTTTTTGACCAATAGGTGGTGCTGTCAAGATGGGCCAGTCAGGATGTGGTCACAATGATACAAGCAAAGTTTCATCTCAATAATCCAAAGAGTTGTTGAGCCACAGCCTGAGATCCTTTTTGGCATTTTGCCATCTAATTTCTTGATGTGTTTCTCAAGAACTAGTTGATTTATCAAAACGATTTTAATATCTTTTTGTCAGGAGTGTCCCTAGATGATCCTGTGAAAATTTTGTGCAAATTGGACATTTGACCTAGAATGAGTTTGAAAAAGGAGGTTTTAAAAAGAACTCAAATGGTGGGCAGGAAGTAAAGTCACCTATGACAAATTTGGAATCATAGCACTCAACATAAGCCATGGAATCTAAAAATAGGCCTCAAGACAATAAGGCAAATTAATCAAAAGTAATAAGCAGTTCCATAAAATTTTTAGGGGGCACCAGCTTCAAACTTCAAAAAGTATCCTCAGACAATGAAGACGATGAACTATACAGAGTTTTGTAAAGCAATTCCATTCATAAGATTTTGCATTTTATGACAAAATTCAAATTGACTGACATTCAAAATGGCAAATCAAGGAACATCATTCATATGATGTTTATTTGATGTATGCATCAAGAAATCTAAATAAACCACTCTCATGAGTTTTCAAAAATTATAAGCAAAATGACTTAATATATATTTTTAATATCTCTGGACCAGTAGATGGTGCTGTGATGAAACTTGAGTATACTCCCTCAGATCATGCCCGTGATAACATATACCAAGTTTTATGTCAATACACGAAGATATAGCCTCATATCCATTTTGGCGTACTTGCCGTGAAATTTGCTGACGCAGTATATGAAAACCTTTTCAAAAGGCTTTGAAAAACTTTGTCAATAATGCCTCTAAATTATTTATACCAAATTTAGTGCAAATGAGACAAATGCCCTAGCAGGAGTTTGAAAAAGGTTTTTTGAATAACTCAAAATGGCGGAAAAAATTTCATGACATCATAGGGTGCTTTGGAATTGGCCTGAGCCAAGGAATCAGAGAAAAAATTGTTTCTAGGACCTATGAGTCAAAAGTTATGAACATAAGCATGAGTAAAACTATAAACTGTTGGTGGCGCTAAAGAGTTTGAGGTAGAGACTTTAAATATGCTAGGATAACATTTCAGACTTAGACTTCAAGAGTGGAGGAAGAAGAAGATGAAGAAGAAAACGAACAGATACAGTAATTAGAGTCAGCTGTGTTTCAATAATGGCATGACAAACAGGTTCAAGTAAGTGTCCTATTTAAACTATTTTTTGATCTTCATGTTTGTAGAAAGTGCATCATGGCACAAATTTTACTTTCCCCAGGAGTGGTCAACAAAGATCATTTGAACAGTAAGAGACCAAGAAACCCATAATAGTCCCAAAGATCATAAAGGAACCCAGGGTGATCCCATTTGGGCCCAAAGATTTGCCATGGATTTGATGGATCTTGCCATATTGAGGGAATAATAAAACCAGAGTCATACCAGAGAATTCTAAAGTAAAAATGTCAGTTAGTCTGTGCACCCTGAGTCTCAAGAGAAAGTGGGTCATGCAGCAACACAATGACCCCAAGCACACAAGTCATTCTGCTGAAAATAAAAATGGTTAAAGAATAAACCTAATGTTTTGGAATGACCAAGTGAAAGTCCTGACCTTAATTCAATAAAAATGTTGTGGACCTGAAGCACCTGAAGCAAGAGATGTTGTGAGGAAACCCACCGACCTCTGAGAGGTTGAAGTTGTTCTGTGTTGTGACTGAGCTATACTTTCTCCTGGCTAATGTACATGACTCAACAGTTACCAGAAAGTCACACCAGACACTAAAGTTCACAGACTTGAACCACAAATATTGACAGTGCTATTGGATCACTTTCTTCAATAAATAAATGTGCAAGTTAAACAGTTTCATCCCCTTTGTTTAACTAGGTTCTGTTTTGCCTTTTTTTAGGTCACATTTTAAAATATTTAAATTCTAAAGGCTTTACAAACATTCAAGCACCACTGTACATCTGACACACAAATTGGAACCTTAATGCATATAGGCATTCATTGTTTATGCTTAGTTAATATAAAATATAATAAATACTTATAATAACCTACCCTGTTTTAGCGAAATTCGTCCAGTAGGTCATTACCACTGCTGACAGCATGACATCATTCTTGGAGAAATTGCAGTTAAAGAGATCAGTAGGACCAATCATTGGAATTCCAAAAACATAAGGCACCTCATCTCCATGTGCCGAATCTGCCCAACTAGGTTTCATTTCGCTCTGACAATGGTGGTAGAAGGCGTAGAAGTATGTTGGAGATCCGTACTGCGCATGCAGATCCGCTGTAGCTACCGCTGGTGCCACCCACTGGTGATCGGTAAAGAGTGCAACTAATGTTTTTCGCCTGGTCTCCGGGTTCTCCTTGTCAGCCCAATCAGTATACATGAACTTGATGGTCTCTCGAAGCGTGTCTTTACCCTCTGGATAACCATAGAGGTGGTCCACAAAATCAGACACAGCAAAGTCAAAGTCATTTGCAGAAACACCGTCCTCACTGTCCACTATGCCATCTACGAATTTAAAACCCTCACCCTGGTTGACACCAAGCATGATGTCATAGTTGAGGAACTCTCCCTGTTCCATCAGAATTTGAGGGTCGTCAGGAATGACATCACCGTCAATAACTGGCCCAAAAGCAATGTGGTACTTGGCCTGTGTGATGTACTGCTCAATCAGCTCCTTGTAGTTTTTGTTCTGTAGACATTCCACCAAATCTATAGTATCTAGCATATTGCAGCCCACCTTCTCAGCTAGTATGCGTGTGTATTTGGCTGGCTGGTAGTTGACAGCCCAGCTTGACAGAGCTGTCCCACTCTGGATAATGGCTTTCTGAAACAAATCTGACAATAAAAATAAATAGAAAGAAACAGTGATTAATATTAACAGGCTGATCAGTGTGAGAACTGGGAGAAAACAATGAGCAAAACAGAGGTATTGAAATGACAAAATCAAAGTGACAAAAACACAAAGAAAACAAAAACATGTTTATTTTCTTCATGATGGCAGGATTACAGTGCATCATTCGGTTGCCATATCTTGCCAGAAATACAAACACAAATCACTCAGTATGACAGCGAAAGAGCATACAGTATAAGAATGCTTTGTAACGATATTGGCAGAATATTTTGATTACATTTTTTGGAGTAGAGACCTTTTCCATATCTGGCTGAGTTGCTTATTTACCTTCCATACGGTTGTTTGAGTAAATAATAGCAGTAAGTGTGTGACATAAATACCAACTAATATGCATATACCTTCATGTTGTACCTTTGTCAGTTCAGCCAGGCGTGGCCATAACACATTGACACAGATTGTGTCCTAGAAAATAGCAATACCTTGGGGCACGGATCTGACTAGACTGAGCCGAGGCTTCAAACGCACTGACAGGAAATGAAAAATAGCCTTTACTCATGTCTCAAACATAAAAAAAACACAGAAAAGAAATAATTGACTGAAGGTAAGAGGGTCAGATCAAAACCAGATGCATTATGAGTTTGCCAGACATACTGAGCTGTGCATGTGGGATCTGAATAATGTGATGAGAATGACTGACACAGGAAATAACAGGTTACACTTTATTTTAAGGTGTTCTTGTTACAGTGTAACATAAATTAACAACATGTACTTAATATAGGGTTAGAATTAGGGGTTGGTTTAAGGTTGGTTGCATGTAATTATGCATAATTTACTGTTATTAGTAAATTAAGTACATGTAACACGTAACAAAAACACAATAAAATAAAGTGTTAAAGTAAAATATTAAAGTAAAATAAAGTGTTACAGACTTTATTTAATGTTTAAAACGCTCTTCTAATGGTCAGGAATTGGTCTGGTACTCGAATTAAACATTAATATCAAGTAAAATAAAGAATACAATTAATGTCACTTATATTCATTTTATAAAAAGTTGAGAAATTTATTTTTTAAACTAGAAGTACAGATGCATTACAAAATAGCAATTAAATGATAACCTGTGGTGTAGCCTATGCATGTGATTTGTATTGCAGACATACAGGACCTCAGAGGA
Organism: Ambastaia sidthimunki; assembly: GCA_036877625.1. Lineage (NCBI taxonomy): Eukaryota > Metazoa > Chordata > Actinopteri > Cypriniformes > Botiidae > Ambastaia > Ambastaia sidthimunki. Next base: position 25,363 of record JAZGTK010000775.1, read on the forward strand.
TTTCCATCATTATAATCTTTAGAACCTGACATGTATCTGGAGACAACGCTCAACAGGGCCAACAAGTGAAATTATGTCTCCCTCTGTATTTACATTATGTAACTCATTCATAAATTATGGCTTTCTAACAGGAACACCAGGAGGGAACGGCACATCTCATCCATGTTATTTTGATCAAATATGGCACTTCCTTATTTTGGGGCTGTGTTAGTGCTGGAGTAACTGTTGCCAGAGGTCATTTGGTCCATTACAAGATTTTGTCTCCTATCTAGCCAGGCTGGACATTAAATGTAAAATCTATTTTTACGGTGGGACAATTGAGTTCGAAAAATGAATGCCTTGTAGGGTTTGTTGTTACAAATGAAAATTAGATGCAGCCTGTCACACAGAGACCAAGGACTTCTGGTTTTTAGAACAACTTTTGGCGCAAAGACCCAAGGTTTCTATATTTACATACTGTATGTGTATTATGTGCATAATTATGAATATTTGGACTGTATACTATATTTACGATTTATTGCGTAATTACATTGAGTACAATGATTATTAGAGTCTAAGCTATGAAAATAAGTGTGATATTATACAATTCATTACTTAATTTCCTCACCTTCAGAATAGTGTGAGAGAGTCAGCAAGCTTACGCAGGATGCCCCAGCTCCTGATCCAAATATGGTCACCCTCTTCGGGTCGCCTTTGAAAGCCTGGATGTTCTCTTTGATCCACCGGAGTGCTTGGATCTGGTCCAACAGCCCATAATTCCCTTTGGCTGCCTGGTCACCTGTGCTTAGGAACCCTAGTGACACAACAAACATCCACAAAACAAAATTTATAGGACAAAAGCTTGGCAGACTAAGACCTGATTTTAATGCTATGTCAAGTTATTTAGATTACAGCTTTAAAACATTGCCAATATCTTTAAGCATTTCACATGCTTAAAGATCACAAGATTCAAATGCATAAAATCAATACAGAAAGCCACATATCTTGCTTTTTGTTGCACTCCGGCATCACAATGCATTTTTTGTTTTTAAACTTGCTTTTATATTTTTATTTTTCACTTGACACACACACACTCACTGCAACTGAAACTTGATTAGGACGAATACAGAATTGTGAGAAGAGACCCATAATGGCGTTCCACCATTACTTCATGTTAAGGGCACTAATGGCTGACCTCCTAATCCTCTCATTATTTACTTCTGTACCCAATCTGTCCCTTCAATAAAGTCATTACTGTAAAGAAAGAATCAAAAAGGCTCCACTTCAGGTGCAAGAGACACGCTGACATGCACAGAGGATAGTTCAAGGTTGCATTTCAGACTTTAATAGGGTTATTCAGCCGTCTTTATGGAAAAGTCTAAGGTTACATCCATGTTAATTGGTGCAATTTAGTCTCTTATTTAAATTGGAACATGAAGGTGTATTTTCATCGGGTTAAGGGTAATTCACCAAGACGGATTGACGGGCAACTTTTATGGGGGTCTTGATATGGACTAAAAAAAGTAAGATTCTAATCAAAATTAACATTTGAATTGCTGAAGGACGCCAGTCCCTTCTCATTAAATGGTAATTTGTCTGTAGGCTTTGATTTACAAAAACACATTTTTATTTGGAGTGGCACTACATCAAATTGACAGCATACAGCAACAGATATTTCCTTAAAGACCTTAGAATAAAACCCCATTGCTCTGATCAGCTTATGGTATGTGTGCCAGCATCCTTTAACAGGCTTGTCAATGTGCACAAAATCACAAACTGGTTGACAAATTAGCAGACTGTCTTAAACCCATTAGCAAGACCCGGAAAAGCCTCAAGGGTGTCAGTTCTGTTTCCCTGCCCAGGCTTGGAGCTCTGATTCTGGCCACTGGCAAAGGCACTTTCCTGGTATACCACATGGGGGCTAGTCCCAGCCCAAACAGCTCTGGACAAATAGGATGAGAATCAATGGAAGAAGGACTAGCCAGTGTGGCTTTTTGATAGAGGGACAGATCCAGTTGGTCATGCCTACAAAGTATGAGCTTGCTGTGGGTAAGGGATTACAAAGAACCCAGAGAACATCAGTAGCTAAAAGGATAACCCAAGGCTACGGTCATGTTCTGAACATCATTTTGACACATTAAGAAAAGAAAAAAGACTGGAAGTATTGTAGATTGTATGTGCATCTGACCTTAAATATCTATGCTTTGAGTAAAAATTCTATTGCCAGATTGACAGCATTGACAAGATATTTCAACATACAGCCTGACGAGGAATCCTTACTCAATCCAATCATCAACTCTCCCACTGCAATGAAATAAATTGGTTAGATTGCCAATGAAAAAAAACATTGCTGGTAGTGTGTGATGAGGCACACCTGGTGCATTTAGCACCTTTTCCACCATTCTATTTTGTATCACTGTTGTACTTTTTGTGAGAGTTGTTCCAATAATCCTTTCACAGTGTGTCTCAAGCTATCTCTAAACCAAGGACAGTTATTCTACCTGGATCTCCTCCTCCTTTTTAGATGACGAACTTCTGAAAGTTTGATGACAGCATACTGTAACTTTTAGAACTCAAAACTATTTTGAAAATACCATTTATAAAGCTTGAGCCAGAAAAATGGCTGGTTACAAAGTCAATGATGATTACATAAACACATGACTCCTGTATCCTCATCTACAACGCCTACTAGACTTGTTGTTCATTGCCCTTCTAGTCATAGGTAAGCAGGAAGTATGATAGATCCAATTATTTTGAAACACCAGAAGAGTTAGATGCTTTAATTCCAGCATTGTGTGATGAAACGGTGTAATGCAGCCTTTGCCGAGATACTGGTATTAAAAGTTGGGGGGGCAGAAACTATATTGAATTTAGCAACAGCAAATCCACAGCCTGTGTGTAAGCATTGTTTTATTTCACATTCTAGGAGAGTGTTTAGATAGAAGTTTTCAAGGCACATTATCAAAATATGAGCTGTAAGGGCCAAAGACAAACTGTCATGTTAAAATTTCATGTAATGTTAAAATGACTGTTCTGCTCATCTACGATTGGCTGACAGAGCTGTGCAAGTGGACGATTCCTTATTGTCAGCTGTATCTACATTAAAAGACACATTTGTGTGAGGTGAAATTAATGTGAAATAATGGTTTGTACACAGATCTAAATTTTACAGTCTTTTTCTAAAAGAAATAGAAATTCATGTGATAAAAAACATGAATGAAAAATTCGGTCTCTAATTTCTACTTTTAAGGAACTCCAGTAAGAATATTAAGGCTGTAAAAAGATTAAAATACCTCTTATTAATATCATAATGTTTCTGTAGTTAATATTGAGTGTTAATCAATATGATAATTCAATGACAGTAAAGTTTCCCTATACAAAAAGTGCAAATGAGGGTTCTGGACTTGATCAGATAGTTTGGCATCATTTTGGCAAAGAGTGTATTGCACTGGTCAGGATAAAACATGGTTTGATTTGTTTGCTTATGCAGTTTTTCAGAGAACAGAACAGAATGCCACTTTATTGATTTATGTGATAAAAGGGACAGAATGTAGAGAGAAAACTGGTTAATCACTGAATTTAGCTGAATTTAGCTCTGAATTTGCATAAGTCGGTCGGCAGTTGATTTGAAAGGAAACTATTTCCAATGCTATTTGAGGTGAATTTAAAAAAATCACTGTATTTCACAGCAAGGAGCAACATAATAAGAGTCTAGATCCTAGGTAATCTATGAGAAAACCACAATAAAAATGTTGGCAATTACACTGGGACAGTCAACAGCCATGTAAATTATACCCTTTTTGTGTTTTCATTGAGTCTGCCCTTCTAAAATGTTTTTATTGAGCTTGGAAATTGTTTGAAATTGTTATTTTTCCTTTTTTGTATCTTCAGCCATGCACTGTAAAAGATGATTATGTGCAAAAGATATATTAGCAGGACAGTTTAACTTTATACATTACACACAACAGGAGATATTTAGCACAATCCCGGTGACACGATTTTAATTGTAATTAGAGTTCCTGCATAGCTCAGTTGGTACAGTATTGCATTAGCAGTGCAAAGGTTGTGGGTTTGATTACCAAGGAGCACATGTACTGACAAAAATGTACAACTTGAATCCACTAACAAAAATGTATAACTTGAATGTACTTTAAGTTGAATTGAATAAAAGCATCTGCCAAATGCATGTAGCAGAGTGGTGGGGGAGGAGATAACTTAATAACTTCAATTTGGACATGACCATTAATCATGCCAAGTTTCAGATAAAAATTGTCTGCACTGCAGATAAAGTTGTCTAATGTGTTCTATCTAAAGAATCTTGTCTTAGAATTTTAGAGCCAGCCGCTATCAATTGTCCTCAAAGTGATTTTTTAAAAAGTGTTTAATATTTGAACGATGACATCATCAAAAACTGTGACACCATCAAAAAAAGTTGCTAACTTTAAGCAAACATTTACAGTACCTAACATATGGTTAAATTCGTAAAGGGTTAAAGGATTAATAGTATTATTATTTAAATATTTGATGTACATATAAAAGTGATATGTACATATAAAATCATTTATAACTGACAAAACAAGGCTATAACTTTGAGCTGGCTTATTTATATTAGTACACAGCCTGATTTGGCAGAATGTCCAGTTGTTAAATGTGTTGTGCAGCAGACGGCCTCAGTTTTTAATTTTGTGCTTATCTTTGACCATCAAAGACCAGAATCTGCTCCAGTTGATAGAAACAAATTTTGAATTTGTTGAGTGCAGTTTAAAATGTTTCAACTAGTCATTAAGTGTGTAAGAAATTAAGTTTATAGGTTTGAAACCGCATGAAGGAGCATAAATAATGAACAAAATAAAGCGCCAAAGCAGCGATGTCTAAGCACTACGGCCACTTCACTGAAAACAGTTCATTGTGGGCACTTCCAATTAACTCTGTAAATAATACTGGAGTATTTAAAGTCCATTTTAAGTGGCACTACCTGTTGGTGGCCAGTTGGTGGCTTTACAACTGTGACTTACTATAGCCACATCATTGTTATCTGCCCACAACACCAAACATATTTCCTAAGTTTAATGTAAATCACTCAATCCTTGCAGAAGATATGAGACACTTCGCCATGGCAACACCATTCAAGATATTAAAAATCCCTTCACAATTTTGAATCTTTAGTGACTTGGCATGATGCTTACTGTTGGACGGAGCAAATGGGCAACAGTGCGAATGTTGTTCGGGTCAACAAGACCAATACATGTGCCAAGTTTTGTACAGGTGTGTGCATGTATGTATGACATCATCATATTATGATGACGATATGACAATTAAAATTTCTAAGGCAATTAAGTATTTATTTTTTTTGACCTAACCCTTAAAATTACTTTTAATGATCTAACCCAGTGTGGTCACTTTGGTTCAGTCATTTTAAATAATATTTTTCTGCCTCACTTAAATTAAAAATAATAAGAATTTAGATTTTACCACACAAAGTCTTTCATTTGATAGCTTTAAAAAAGTGTCTATCATGAAAGTATATGTAATGCAAAGAGCCTGAGTAGTCCATAAAACTTAATATAACATTTTTCTTCCTCTTTAGTGAGGGAAGTTTTACATTAATACTTGGCCATGTGTTCCGGACGGTTTTGTATTAGTATTAGGATAGACACACTGGAAAATTCAACAAGGATTGATGTTCTTCCTGGTATGTTGCTCAAAGTAAGTCCCTCACTAATCCTTTGCAGTATTAAATGGCGAAGCCAACGAGAGCTGCGCACAGAAATGTAGGTCACCACTCCAACAACTCACTCCAACAAATATGGAGAGATCAGAAGCCTGAGGAACAGTGACAAAAAACATCTAGCCAGCCTCACAGCCAGTTCCTGTCACTAAAACACTTCCAATCGTATCCCTAAAACACCTCAGCAGGATGTTTGGGAGGAAAGGACTCATGCTGATCTCAATGCCATGGTGTGTGCGGAACAATTACACACCAACATTCCCTGAAGAGGTTTGGATTGACAGTTATGACTTTTTAGAGCAATGAAGTAAAACAGAAAACCTAAAAAGATGACAGCGCATTTGACTTGACAAGATGGTTTAAAAAAAAAATGAAAAAATATGGGTGAACAGGTCTCGTTTTAGGAGAACCTGATTGTAAAAAGAGAACACTCAACGCTCAGACTTTAAAAGCACTAACATTGAAAACTACAGACTAATGACAGGTTGGACTGAAGAGGTATGGAAATGTGTCTCTTCAGGAATAAAGGGTATTCTTGGCATATGCCTGTTTTCTGGATAGTACTTGCATAGAGTCATTAAGATATAGAAAAAAAACAGACATAAAGGAGAAAAATAACAGCTAGGAGTAAGTAATCATTTAATTTATATAACTAATAATATAACTGGTCTTTTTGTGCACTGGATCATTTTAAATGATTATTGTATTGTATTAATGAGAAACATATGGAAATATTTAACATATGACAAGTATGTTAGGTATAAACTCTAAACATCTGACATTGGTTCTGAATGCCCTGAAAAAATAAGTGCCATCAAGTGTGTACTAGCCTTCCTCTCTACCCATAAAGCTGAATCAATAATCATTTTGACAGGGTATTATTTTGAGATCACATCCCCTTTGGTCTCAAGGTGAACTTGTTTTTTATTTGTGGAAAAGTAAAAAAAAAAAAATTGACAGTGGTATTGACAATTTACATTGGCAGTGTGAAAAGAATGCAGTTTTTGGTTTTACCAGCATTACAGTTAGGTAAAATGTATATTTAATCCTTCACAGAGGGTTATGGTTAGCATTAGCAACTTGCATTATGTATTGAATTACTAGTCAAATGATTTACTGTGAATGTATGGGACATTGGCCTTCTATTTACATAGTCCATCACACAAAAGTGCCCATGTGCTTAACAGCTGTCCTACTGGGGGAAGTTGTTCGACATTCAAAAGGCAGGAAACAAATTCAGCAGACAGAAATTTCGACCTCCTGTCTCAGAATTGATCAGGTTTAATCATTACACATATTTGCAGTAAGTGGATCCTTAGATACCACATTTCTTCTACAATCATGTCTCACTGATTGTAGTTAACACACCACAGGATAAGCCATTGTGTGAAAAATGATCAGAATAACATCAGAATAAGACCTAACCAATCTACAAAAATGAAACCTCAGGAATTCTTGTAACACAATCACGTAATCTTTTATTCACCTTTCACGCTGTTCTGTAACAGAATGGACGCAGCTATATAATGTAAGCAAACCATAAAGCAAACAGATAAACCTCGGGGGAGGAGAAGAACAGAATAAAGGATCAAAGTATAACGTAATCTTCAGGCTGAATAAAAAGTGTCACAATATGTGCCGTGAATGTATTATACAGTATTTGTTGTCTGTTACAGAATGTGAATGCAATTTACCAGAACAAAAAGCACCCAAATTTCCCATCGGGGATCTATCTAATCTTTAATGTATTTTTTAACAAAAACATATTTCCATACACATACTGTATTAAAAACTAGATATTGCTTCATATCCTTTGGATGTTTCGGGATCTGGAGCATGAACTAAAATGCCCTGTAGCTAAATCCACAGCTGGTAAACAGTTCACAGTTTTTACTAATTTTTTCAAAGGCTGCTGAGATTTGCAATGGCTCAGTTTACTTTGTAACTACCTACTACACCTAGACAGCACATGAAATCAATTTGTTCAATAAACAAAGATACAGAAACAATACATTATGACAGGAAAATGGTGGACACTTTAAAACTGCCGCAAACTGGTTGTAATGCTTCAACTTTTATTGTTGATACAAACAAATGTCAGATTCATTAAAATCCAGAATACTGTACATATTGATTTCATTCCTATGTGATGACACCCTTTAATTCTACAACTGGATAATAACAGTCACAATTCTCAACATGTGTTGTAAATGCCAAATACTTCTTTTGTCCTAAATACATACGCTTAGAAGTCATTAACTTCTGTTTTAATCAAAATATGCGAAAAAGGGGAAACTAATAAGAACAGCAAGACGACATTCTGACAGGCTGATGGTAATAGTGCCTAATTGTGCTTACTGTCAGAGTTCATAATCCTTCTGGCTCCCAGATAAAATGTTAATTTTCAGAGAAAGTGACGTGAGAGGAACATTCTAGATTAGCTCTACGAGGTCAGGTCACAGAAACACACAATTTCAAGAAGTATGAACTTTCTCTCAGGTTTTGCTTCAGAATGATGTCAGCAATGATGCCTGGTGTGGCAACTCCAAGGTGTTGTCACACCCAAAAATTCATGTTGGAATTAGGTTGAGAGTATTCTCGGTGTAACTTATATTAAGAATTAGTTTAATGTTTATAGTGGATAAAATGTTTTTTGTTAAACTGGGTGTTAAGTGTTGTGATTAAACCAGCTATTTTAAGTACCTCATATGTAGACAAAAAAGTGGTGGGGTGTGTTAAGTGTGTCAGGTATTCAAGTGTAAACTGAGCCGTTGTTCTAATAAAAATGCTCTTATCATGCCTATATGTTTTTGTTGTGTTCTTCAGTGAAACTTCTAATGAATTATGAATTTTTCATTCGGACACCACAAACATTTTTCCTATTTATTATACAAACTTCAAATTTGTAATTTTTTTCACCCATATGTAGGCTATTTATATTTCAGCTATTTATATTTTCAGCTGAATCTACATGAATTAATCATAATGTCTGACAGACTCTTCATTGTTTATGTATCAAACAACCAAAGCGTTGCAGAAATCATTTCTCTGTCTGATAACCGAGGGCCTCAAAGGGTTTGTTTGACATTGCATCTTAATATCTTTATCTATGTATTTCAAGCCTTAACAAGTAAACCAAACCTTTCACTGAATGTCTGTACGCAATAGCAACTTATTGTTTTAGACACTGAAGATACTGAATAAAGATTTTTAAGATCAAGAAAACATATTGTATTATAATTTGGGAATTTTAAAAGGCTGCATCTGAATAGAAGTTACATCAATTAGATCCTAATATCCTAAAATCATAACCATAATCATCAAGTTAGAAAAACTAAAACCTGTCAGCTTTGCCAAGGGCAACATCAAACGAACAGTTTTAGTGCAACACCCACTTATGATATCACAGAGTGGGTTAAACTTAACAACACTTATTTTTATAACTGACACCTAGCCAGAAAACTAAAAGTCATCCATTACAGAAAAACAAAGGACCGCTATCAGAAAATATAAAATGGGCATTAGATAGCTGCAAATTAGAAAACTGAGTCATAAGCACTTACCAAACGTAGGCGAGTTTATTTAACATAGCTTGGGGAGAGCTGTCAGAATTGCATATGTAGTGAAAGCTGGGCGTATTAGCACTTTGGATGTAAAATGACATCTGAGATATGTTTACACGCCAAATGTTAATATAGAAACAAGATTCTGACCAAGCCTTCCTTCAAATTTTCCCAAACTTCTTTTTAAATTTGTTCTTATACCTCCTTCTTACTGAGATTATGCACACTGCAGTATGGCACAATGTTTAGTAAATGTTTGTCTAAGATCTATGCCACTGGTTCTGAGTAAACAACCGAATTCAGTCTGTCACTTTGGTCTTAATGTAGAACGGTGCCGTCAGCCTGAGGTCATATTCTGATGAGATGCTCACAGTTTGTCAGACTGTGAGATTTAGATAATTTACTTTCATCATTGAAATGAGAAATTCTTATATTTTTGGAAGAAATAAAATCAAGAAGTTTGACTGTTCCCGTGGCTTGTTTCATAAAGAATTATGGCACTTATGGTAATTACCTAGCCGTAAGTGTTTCTGAGCCTTTTTCTTTATTTTTAACATTTAAACTTGGGTTGAGATTACTATCTTTCCATGGCTTAGTTGCAGAACTTTCTTCACAGAGTATCTTTTAAACTAGTACTATCTAGACCAGTGTTTCTCATCCAGGGGTCTGGGGTCCACTAGGGGGCCTCAACAAACTTCAACAAACTACCACCAATGCTGCTATCTGCAGTATTCAACCAAACATAGATAAATACTGATATATTGTATGTGTAAATTTCTATATAAAGTAATACCTTGAACACAAAAGAACGATGAAAAGAAAACAAGTTCAGTGATCAAATTACATTATTTATCATCAATGCCTTCCACACCATATCATGGACTGAATGCATTTTAATTAAGTACACTTGGATGACTGCCTTCCTCAAGTGATTCAAGGTTGATATGACTGAGATATGACTTGCTCCTCTCCTAGGCTATTTTATGTCTATCAGTCTTTTTCCTCTCTTACCTTTTTCTTAATTTTGGGCACTAGGGTTAGAAATTAACCAGTGCTCATGGCAAAAATGTCACAAAAGTGTTTAAAATGTAGGGGCACAAAAAAATCCCTATATAGAACTTTCTTCTGTTTTGAATCCAGTATTTAAATATTTCATATATTTCATACATCATTATTCTATTCCTGGTTTGTTTACTATAGTTTAGCGTCTCTGCATATATCATAGTGACCTATACCTGTCAGATACTATGTAGCTAAAATAAAGTGTTTTAATGAAAAACTAAACTCAGCTTTTAAAACTCTGTGAGCAAATAACGCCTCTTCATAACAAAGCTTATTTTTTGATGGGATCTAATTTTCTGCTTTCAAAATTCCAGGGTTTATTAGACATATTAAGCATGAGAGTTTATTAAGTGTTGAGTTCTATGTGCAGTCACGTCCCATTCATTTTAAAGCAGAGGAAAAGTACAGACGGCAACTGCAGTGACCTTCCACACACGTGGCAACACTCTGGATCGACCTCAACTTTATGCACCGCATGCTACAAATACATATGCCATATGCCTCTCAATCACCTCCTCACTATTTTTCTATTTGAGCAAAAACCTCATAAACTCAGTCAACTTTCATTTGGTGTAAATGGATATGGAGAGGTAATGCATATAGAAAGTCTGGTGTGAAGCAATCCTCCAACCCCTCTAGTCCCGCTGAACCATGAAGAGTGCAATTGGTTACACATCCTTGGAGCCAGGCTATGCCTCCCATGATCCATTAGCGTATGTTCATTTAATTCTGCCGAGGTAATTAGAATCTATTTGACACCCCTAAGAGAAGTACTGCATAGCTTGCAGGATTCTACAGTAAAAAATAGCTCCAAAGCTGAGGGAAAGTACAGTGCATAACTCTTAAGTTCTCATGCAAGTTCAGGATGAGATGAAGTTTATATTTATGTGTGTGTGTGTATGTCTGAGTTAAGAGGCGGTAAGACCTCAGACTCCACTCAGTTGGGCCAATTTGTGCTGTGAATGTAATTGGATTCATAAATTTATGAATTAATTTCCATAGACGGTTATGAAATTAGCCACTGCAAGATGTCGAATCTTTAGCCCTTGCGGGTAGGTGTTTTATCTTTGGCCCCCGAGGCACAAATAAGTAAGTCTTTAATATATGACTCTATTAGACTAAGTTCTGGCAGCATTGTGTTGAGCAGTGGATAAGCTTCAGGGGCATGATGTTGTAAAGGACAAAATATTCCCATCTATCAGCAAAAACCTCACCGGTAATTGATGAAGTCCTCTTTCTGCTCCACTTGCTGCCATTCTGCAGTTGTCAGATGGACATATTTTGATGGATGATGTCTTCTTCTGGGCCATGATATATTCTCAATATACTCTTTTTTTGTCTCAGTCCTGTGCTCTATTTTCTGTTTGTGGTGATTTTTACTCCCAGGACATCTATAAGCTGTGTGTCTATATGAATCTCTGTTGTTCTTCTATGGATGATATAAAAGCATGAATGACTCCAAGAAACTCGGAGCCCCAAGAATAACTCAGAGCCCTTGTATGTATCTTAGACCTGGCTGTTAAATTATACTTACATGTATGTGTTTGGCAGATGCTCTTCTTTAAACCAACATACAGTGCATTTAAGGTACGCATTTTATCAGTTTGTGTGTTCTCTGGAAATTGAACCTTGGCATTTTTAGTATCATGCTCTGCTAGTTAAGCTACAGGGAACCAAGCTGTTGCATTATGGCTATGAGTGGCCTGTTGGTTGACCCTTATGTCCCTTGTTTCTAAATATCCGTAGGAACTCATAGCAACTCTGACATGACTTCCACTGCTGCTGTTGAGGGAAGAAACTTGACCTCAATCAGCTTTGTGTGTGTGTGTGTGTGTGTGTGTGAAAACATCTAGGAAAAAAGATTTTCTTTTCAAAAACGTCACTGTCTGTCTGCATAAGCAGCATCCTATTTGAAACCAATCTTCTGCCGTCAAAATAAATTGCATCTTGGTGAGTGAATGTGGATGAAACTGTGGACTAATTACTAAACATGGCTTCTCATAAATATAGCCAAATAAGCTGTAATGATATTAATAAAATAATGAATAAATACACCATCAAAATATTACTGTAACACTTTTATATCAGATAATTACTGATATAGTGCAGGAAAGACTTGACTCATAGTTGATTTCAAACAGCTGCTTCATACCCAATCATGTTGCTAAACTAAAGACTTCATAGTCTAAAAAGCACAAACATACAAAAGCACACAGACGTGTATTTATAATTATCTCTGATTTTTGTCCTTTTCATCTTGTATTCCACTATTAACTTGCAATGAGGGCTTTGAAACAGAGCTAGGAATCTTTCTCTACTCACATACTCGGACAGACACACTCTTGTACAGCTCACTGCATCAGTGACCTTTAGCACTTATAAACTGCTCACAACATACTACAAATGCTGGGCTGTTTTCAACCCAAAATGCTTGGTTGTTTCAACCCATGATTTGCAACATTAACCCATCATAGGTTAATTTATGACCCACCAGTTTGTTTTTTACAGAGCATAAAATAACCCAGGATTTTTAAGAGTGAAGGACATACAAAAAATAAATTTTAAAATAAATTGATTTTAACAACAAAGTCCCATAAAACAAATGGGATTAAAGTGGAAAAAATGTAGCAGTTTTTGCCTCAAACAATAATCTGAAATACATTTACAGTTACATTTGAATTATGGAAATGTGCCATCAAATGTATGTATTCATAAGCTTTCCCTCAAGATGCTTTCCTGTTCTATTTCATTTTCTTTGCTTATTTATTGTCTTCTGTTGGACAGCATACATACAGTGTCCTTAGCCTTCCCTCTTGTGTCTGTCTCATACTTCATACTAAGACAGGTGTCCGGTCTACTCAGTTTGACTGGACAAGCATCAGTAGTGAGCGAAAGACTGATGAGGGGCCCTTTGGGTGATGGGGCCCAGACACTTTCTGCTCATGAAGGTCTTTCTTGCTCTGATGTATGGTTAAACTGTCACAGGAATCAAGGCTGTGGGAGAGTATTCAGAATGACAGGTCACTCAGGTGAAGGACACCGCTGTGTGCATGCGTGTGTGTGTCCACAGGGACAGCTTATCGCTGGACAATGACAGCTCAGCTGAAGAACAGACACCTGACATTGATGGAAGGGAATGCGGGAGGTAGTGTATGCCTGGCTGGAGTGAAATGTATTGCTCTGAGGTTGCTCGTTCATAGATCAGGAGAGCTAATGGAGATGTAAGTTACCAGAGTATCATCTCTGCATCTTACAATTGGTGCGTTACGTATGTTGTTAGTTACCCTAGGAGACCTATTGTTCCTGTTTAGACCTTTTTAGTAATGTCTGTTGTTGTTGTATCTGATGTAAAATGCTTCAGTAAGTATACAAGGGGGAAAAAAAGAACTTAAAAAAAATAAAAATGGGTGGCAGAGATCATTTATAAAAAAACCTTTTTGGGGTGCTTTTTTGATTGACTTCCCAATTAAATTTGACCCCGTAAATTTGTTCCACTTTATATTAAGTGTCTTTAACTGCAATGTACTTACATAAGAAAAACTTCATACAGTACAACTTTTGTGTACATTCATGTTGTTAAATTGCACTTATATTTAAAGTGTATTAACTCCAAACCTACACCTAACCCTAAACCTACCTAGAACAACATTTTAAATGCAATGTATCACATCACAGTACACAGTATTTAAAGACACTTAATATAAAGTATGACCTCTGATAGTTGAGGTCTCTTCTGAAAGAGGAGACATGTGAGATTACAGTGGTCTCCTGAAGCAGCAGACTTCAGCTAAAGTCTCAATTTGTTCTCACTTTTATTTCATTGTTGTTTACCAATCCATCTCATTTGTGATATTATTACAAAATGATCACAAGTTCATTTTCTGGGTGAGCATAAATCTGTGTCTGAAAGAAGACTGGGGTTAAAATGCTTGCTTCTATTACTTGTCATGAACTGGGGTCAGAAACCAAAAACACAAGACTGATTCCACTTTCTTCACATAAATAAAACACACTCTGCACTGTGTGTTGTCCCAAAGCTGGAATATGAATTCTGATCAAAACCTTTTACTAGGGTTTCATCAGTGTCTCTGAGTAAACAGAACCATAGATGAAACTGCTTCAGCGAAGACTGATTTCCCAAACCACATGTGAGGGAATTTTTTAGTTTTTGATGTCTGATAAAATGGGAATTTGCCCTTGACAGAAAGCTGCATGGGATTGAACAGAAGGGGGGAAAATACAGTATTTATGTGTGTGTGTGTGTGTATGTATATATATATGTGAAGAAAAAATATATATAATATATGTTTAAAGATATATGTATATTACCCATAAATATATTTTTTACAGGAGAAAAGAACACATTGTTATTCTCAGAATTTCAGCTGAGAAATCACTATGGATGGACAGGGTAAAACATGAGGACTGCTTAACCAAGATCAGGGTCAGAGAGAATTAAATCCCACTGTTGCGAGTCCACACGCACACACCTCGACACAAGCCATCTGTCCTCCAAAAGCATAGCAATCAGATCCATCAGGGTCTCCTAGGTCGCTATCTGCAGGGCAGCTAAACCCACGTGCCCATGCCATCTGACAAATACACTGAGTACTCGCTTACTAACACCCAACTCTCTGCAAGAGCTGACGGGCTACAGGCCAGATTCTGTCCTCTCTGTACACAAGTGCAGCATTATTTACTGAGTTTGTTGCTATTAGCTAGATCTATGCTGTTTTATGGGTTTTGAGGCTAATGAGAAAATGCTGCTGCATATATACATATATTTATTACATGGTTTTCTGGAATACTTGATTTTAATTGGTCAACCACAGAATATGAAGGTAAAATATTTCTTTGTGACTCCTAAACTATTTATTTGACCTTATTACCTGTCAACCAATCTCCTGTGCTGTGCTTGAGTCATAGAGAACCTCCCAAAACCTCTTTTTTCTCATGTTTTACACCCTTTTAAAATATTTATTTTATAAGGTGTTTTAGGAGTTCGATACAGGATGGGTGGTAACAATTAGCCAAACCATGATGCTGCTATGCTATGAGAAACCAAAATGTAACAGGATGTTGTTTGGGAGGAGAGATGGTAATCTAAATACACTGCAGGCTGAATTCAAATCTATAATGCTCATGTGGGCACCACAGCTCCAACGTGTCAGGAACACATGCTACAATTGTCACACCACAGTCCACACCTTTCAGTTTTAAACTTTAGACATCCTCAAATCACTCCATCACAGGGTGCTTCCAGGGCAGTGAGTACACATTCTTCAGAAGTTTAGTGGTAACCACACAAGTCCATGATGAAGTCTACTGTCCCCTACAGGCCACCATCTTTCACTCAGAAGATGAACATCACGCCTGGGAAATGCTTTGCTGTCATTGCAGATGATGGATGTCAGAGTCTGCAGTACTCATTTAGACAGGTGGTCTGTACCTCAAGGCTCAGATGAACCTAAGCACACAATACGATGCTTTTCTCCTTCACCTTTGACATCGGGGAATTAGTCAGGCAATGATAAAGCTGGTGTGAGGATGACTTAGTGATTTTTATGTTATATAACAGTTAACATGCCATGAGCATGCAACGGTGGTGAAAACTACACCACAACAAAAACTCAGTTTGGTAACACTTTATTACAGTGTCTTGGTTACAGGGTACATGTTCTTAATATAGTAATTATAGAAAATTATGTATAACTACATTCAACCATAATCCTAACCCTAGCATAAGTACATGTGGTTAATTAATAGTACCCAATACTTAAATATGGGTAATTATACTGTAAATAAAGTATAATTACACTGTAACAAGGATACCTTAAAATTAAGTGTAGCTCTTCTGCAGTTATTGCTACTCTTGTAAATACATTTTAAGAAACTTTCATTTGTTTCATTTCCATATTTCTGCGTAATACTATAGCATGTTTCTCATTACGGTTTGATTGTAGTAACAGTAACTTTACTCCTGTAATTATAACTGTACTAATTATGTTAGTACATTTTAAATACATTTTTATAAAGGGAATTAAATGAGACTGAATGACTGACCCTGATAATAACTGTCCAAATAATTATAATTTACAGGGACTTTTCTGTACAAGTCAGACTGGCTTTACATTTTCTTACAAGGAAGCTAAACTTTATTTTTCAAATAAATTTCAAGCTGAAGAGCAACTTTGTTGGCTGGATACAGATCTACTAATATGAAAGATGGCACCAATTAGTGATGGCATTTAGCCTCATTTTGTTTCTAATTCATTTGTCTGGCACAAAGTAGGTCCTTGATAGAGTTTGTTTTTAGTAGAAAGTACTTGGCTGCTAAGACTCTTTGTTGTGTCATTGAGACTCTTTATGCAGCCCTGAGAGGGGAATGGAGAGGACACATTAGACATGGATCAATACTAAGCAAATACATTACCATGTCAAAACACAAACAAATCCTCTATGTTGACACGAACTGGAGTTTTTTTACAAAGACCAAGACTCACATGAACCACCAGGAATTCTATTTATCTGGCATGCACATGAGAGCAGATTTTAAATTTTATAATTCTATGTAAAAAGTACAGAACATATCTGGATTAATAAAGGCAGAAACTGATGGTAAAATTGAATTATATGTACACTAACTGAAAAGCATGCATACAAACTTTTGGTGCTCATGCAAAGATATGCATGGTATGTGCACTGACTTGATTTTCTTTTGGTGATGCAGGTGTGAATAAGTGAGTGATTGACTAAATAAATGACTAGATAAGTGACTATTTATATACAAAGTCATAATTTGATCATATTTCTTAATCTACAGGTAATTGCATATATATGAGCAGAAACCAAGTAATAAAGACATTTATATTTCCTATATATTTGTTATAAAAATAAAAAAAAACATTGAAAAAAATGTTGATATTCAGCTGTTATACCTTATTTTACTTCTTGTTTTGTCATATTTTAAACAATTTTAAATCATCTTAAGTCCCTCTTGGAAGTTTGTTGAGGCAATTGTAATACACATACAATTCAGGTTTAATGCAAGTCATTATGGCCTTATGGGTACTGACCAGGAATTATTCTTAGGCTAAATATTGTGTGTATGTAGGTGAGAAACTGTAACAGTGCTATGATGGCAAGTACCAAAAGAAATAAATGGTGACAATTTGCGTGGGAAAGTGTGTCGGAAATGTGGCAGTGTAGTTTCACAACTTTAAAGGTCATATTTAAGGTAACAAGATGAAAGAAGCACCTAACACTGGTTTTCAAAATGTGGCTCTTGCTAACAAAAGATACTTGTCAGCTTGGCTCCTCAGCTGGCTAAGTGTAAGTACAACAAGATTAGACACTTACATTAATGTAAACATTACAGTACCTGCACATCAAACTAAATGGTTTTTCCTTTGATGCACAGAGACGGTCATGGACAGCGATTGCCTAATGCTTCTACTCTGTGCAGATAAATAATCACTGTTGTTATGGCAACACATATAGCTACCGTCTTCTACAGCACATTTACGTAATATACTTTTTAACAGTCAAGACAGCTAGTGTAAATACTGTAAACACAACACTGTGGTAAGAGAGGGGCTAAAAATGATTACAAAGCATTCTAATATATAGAACTTGTCTATATAATAAAGTAGATCTGTTTGTAGATTGTAGATCTGTCACAATGTGTCTGATTCGTTATAAATTTTAATTGGATCTAAAATAATCATAAATTAGATTTCAAAATCGAACAGCACAATCATAGAATAGATAATGATAATATATGTTAATATATGATTAATATGATAATACATTTATGACTACCCTGCAGATGACAACCACGATTCTACATCAAAGTCCTGTATAGCTGTTTATTTTAACATTTACAGGCAAATATGCAAATCCTTATTTATATACAGCTATATGCACAGTCATTTACACAGCCTTTTAGATGGAATATAAACAGCTTTTCTCCTGTGTGCTTTACATGAGGGTGACGACCTTTGTCATGATGACGGGTGGACGATTTGCTGTCTCGCTCGATAGCCTCTAGTCAGTGGGTGACATTAATCTTTAATCAAATTTAATCTTGGTTAAGAATCCATTTCTTAGAAGGAATATGCAAATGAACTTGTTTTTGTTTTATAATGCTTTGCCTGAGCCCATTTCAGGGAAATCAGAACAAATTTAAAAACTACATGAATGTGAGATGGAAGCCTCTTAAATGTCAAAGTGTCAATCACTGCTGCCTGTTTCTCTTAAAGAAAGATGAAATTTATGGGTTGCATGACTAAACATATATGATCTGTACAATACAGATTCTTGACTCTAGTATAGTCCTAATATTATATTAATGTATACCTATATTATATCATAAACTGTGCTCAGATTTCTCATCATAGTAATACATACTAAATATAAATACAAATCTACAATAAAAAATCTAATATTTCTTATTAAACTTCGCTAACCTACTTTATGCAAATTTTATTTATAACTCTAAACTCTGTTCACTGTATTTTAACATAGTCTTATTAGTGTCTATTTTTATGTCTCCTGAAGAAACTGAGACAAAGTTTATACTTAAATGAAACACAACTAAAAACTCCATTATGTCTCTAGAGCATTAAAAGAGCAACCACTGAGCAACATTTATTTTTATAGTTGTTATAGGTAGAGCTGGAGAGATACTTGCCTGTAATTTTCAAGTAATCCTGGATTTGTTGATTAGTTTGTTTAGGTGGAGCTAAACTGTGCAGGGCAGCGACCCTTCAGGGCAGGAGTTTAACAGCCCTGACATAAAGGTATTGGTTGCTCTCTTCTACAGTTTCTAGAAACCTTTCCGCATTCCACTCCCATTTTTTCTTTCATCTTCTATCTAAGATTTGCAATGGATGGACAGCATCTGCTCTGACAGGTCTCAGTTTCAGCTCCTCGGGCAGATACCTGCTACAGTGAACAGCTTGATATCAACTGTAACTCAAGCATTAATTCTGAAGGATCCACATAGTGCCCTTGGCCCAAAAAACACCAAGCAGATGGATTAACTAAACACTACACCAAACTGTGCGATAGAATAACCCCAAACACTGTCCCCCATGAAAGAAATCTTAGGGCTTCTAAATTAGATTTCTTGTCTTTCACCGCAGCATGGTGGAGGAAAACATGTTCGTGTGTATCATTTAGATGAAGCAGAAAATAGGGAAAGACATACCATTATAGGACTTCTTTAGTTCTTTGTAGACAACATCCTGAGAACATCTGTGGCAATGAATCATCTCATACATACAATTACAGACAGTAATAAGCACCCATCTAACACTATGGTCTTTGGTACAACACTGTAAATGTAAAACACTTAAACAAGATTTCTTTTAGATGCTAGAGCCCAAACAGTTTTGAGTTTATCCAGGAATAAACATCTGGCCATTATTTCCTCACTTTCTTGTCATCTCGATCTTGTTTGACTTCACATAGTGTTTTTTTTAGGGATAACTTGGTCACACTTTTTAATAGAAAGTAAACAAGGGTTTGGGCTGTGAAGCTACAAAAAGAACAGAATAAAGCACAATAAAAGTATAGTGAAAAAGTGACAGTTATGACATTACGTGTGTTATGGATGCCATATGGAAAAGAGTAGCCAGGATATTTTTCAAACATTCACCTTTTGTGTCCCATGAAAGACAGAAAATCAAACAGTTTGGAACGACAAGACTGTAAGTAAATGATGACAGACGTTTTTCATGATTCAGTAAATTGTTCCTTTGAAGTTCATGGATAGCAGTATTGGAGTCTGTGAATAAGCATATCTTTAAAAAATTTTGAAAGCCTTTGATCTACCACCAACAAAATATGCAACATCCAAGAACAGCTGTGAATTACACATAAGATCTGAAAAATCCACAAAAGCAGAACTAAATTCAGAGAATCAAAAAACACATTTTATGCGTTTTTTTAAGGTTTTGTCTGTGTTCTGTAACTTAGAACCTCAGACCCACACTCTAATCTATAATGTGACTTTAAATTGCATTCAATTCCATATGATTGAGGTAAATTTGTTATATGAGGAGCTTATAAGGTATGCACAGCTCATGTTGACATTCTGAATATCGACTTATACTGAATCCTAATCGGATTCAAGCTCATGTAATTAAAATCATCCTCAGCAGGGATCAACCAGTAATTAGTGTCAAGCCATTAACGTTCCTTTATATGTCTGTTAACAGCATATTTAAAACCTTATTCATGAATTCTAATCAGGCTACCGCATCAAAACAGTATGCATAATTTAAAATTAGTTGAGAAATGTGGGACAGGAAATGAATGGGAAAAATTAAAGGGTCAAAATTATGATTATGCTGATAAGGCAAGTGATGTCAAAGAGGACATGACAATCATTCTAATTAGAGCAACACAGCACATAACACAGCAATATCTCTGGAACCTTTAAACTCCTGAATAATTTAAAATTTTAAACTTCTTTCACTAAATCAAGAAGCAGCTTTGCTTGTGTCAGTTTATGGTTTAACAAGGACCCTTGTTTGTTACTTCCTAGGCAATATTTGCACATATTTAAATACTTTTTATATACATATATCTCTTGCATTATGCTAATCTGTTTTACGCATGCCGGGCCAATGGGCTAATGGGGTATTTAAATCAAAGCAAAATGAAAAACACCATGCAAGTGTTTAGTGTAAAGTAATAAGGGATTCTTTCATGACATTTTTGAGTGTTCTACTCCTCTACTGTGTTGTATAGCCATTTTAATTCACATAATTGTGATATGTTGTCAATTCACATTGTTTACATTCATTATAAATCCCTACTGCACTGTCCATTGCATACATCCAGTTCATAGCGTGATCACATGACCACCCAGCAGTCGATTTAAACTGATCTCCTCTCATTTCCTTCTATCTTCATTTCCATAACACCTGTCCAAAAGCGAGAATTTATTCACCAAGACTTTTTAAGTAATGCCCTCTGTGTCTGGACTAAATGAAGAGAATAACCTTTCATGTAGAAGCGGTAGCCATTTGAAGCTGCACTAGATAACCTGCAGGGAGTTAGGCTTTTAGCATGGCCTAGTACTCATTCAAAAGTAAATGATACAAGAAGTTTGAAACAAAGAATAGAAAACAAAATAAGCTGCATAGGGTGTGAAATATTGCATTTTGAATTGAATGGTTATCAAATCACAAAGCATTTGCTGGCCTAAGGAAGTAAAATGTGAAATATTGTGCAACAGTACATTTGGCACTACATCTCGGTGTTGTATTGTCCCCTCTTCTCTGGGAAAACAAAGAGGATCTTTTTTCTCATAACTAGCCAAATGCAGTTTGTTTAACACTTGGCACTAATTTAACACTTGGCAAGCTTGGAGGGACTATGCTTGCTAAATCCATGTTATTTTATAGGCATATCACAAGACAGTTCTAGTGACCAGAGAAGTACTGATATAAAAAATGCGGATAGAAAAGCCGTCTGTGAGGTTAAAACTAATGTGGACCGGGGTCAGAAATTAAATAGGAGGGTGGGGTGCGAATGGCACCAAAAGTGACAAATGTCTCATTTAAAATGTTAATTAAAGTTATTTAAACACAGACAGAAATTTAATTAGCATATAACAGCACTGTTTATCATTGGGCTTGTTTGTTCACACTGTTCCAAAGTACAGGTATGTGTGTTGAACAGATGCATGATTTAACAAAAACAAGAATCAGGCTTTTGAAAGAGCGTCTATGTTTTTTTCTCTCTCCAGCATCACTAAGAGAGATGTTTCTCTCAACAGTGAGCGAGAGGCGAGAGGGGAGCAGAAAATGAAAAAGCCCTTGTGAAACTAGTAAAATGAGAACAGAAGGTTCTCTACTCTGGTCTGTGGTGACATACAAAGCTTGATGCTTTAATTGTTCGGTTTAAAACAACAGATGAACCAGCAATATTACTCAAGAGAGCTATTGTACTGACTATCACTCCAGCTGTAAATGACTGTGGCTATTAGCCCTAAGATGAATCACAGTACAACAGCACTCTAGTTTGTGCTTAAGTGTTCTGTCTAGTAATGTGTTTGGTGCCTCTGCAAACACAGTACTGACCTGTAGCTGTCAGACTGTGTTGAAGCAAATGTTGTTGAATGCGCAGACACAATGAAGCCATTTATAGGGTGTTCCTGCAGCTCACGGTGTTCCTGTAGCTCAGCTGGTAGAGTATTGCATTAGTAGTGGAAATGTTGTAGGTTCGATTCCCAGGGTAACATATGTATATTGTACACCTGGAATCACTGTAAGATGCTTTGGATAAAAGGGGCTGCCAAATGCATAAATGTAAGTTTTGAAGGGAACCAATGATGTCCATGTTTACAAGATGTAATTTAAGTTTCAGATGTCCCCAGAATGAGACTGTGAAGTTTTAGCTTAAAATACTCCACAGATAACTTACCATGCCATACATTGTGAGCAAAAACATGACAAAATAAGACAAATAATATAATTGTGCCAACACAAAAAAATATATTTCTTAAATTTTCTATGAATATAAAGCAGCCAATAAGAGTTCAGCTTATGGAAGTTCCTTCAGTACTGTTTAAAAAGCTTCCCAGGCTGAGACTTCAAAGAGCTGATGATAAAATGCCAAGTGTATTATTTTACAAATTCTAGGCAAAAAGTGACTACATTGAAGATGCTAAAATATAACATGGAGGAATTTTTTTAAGCTTTAGTCACAACATAATTCCTACAGTTACAATTGTGTTATTGATGGGTTTTGATGGGTTAAAAACACTTTATATAATAGGGAAGAACAGATAATAGGGAAGAACAAGAGACACAACCTTCTGTGCTTCATAAAAATAGCATTTGGGTTTGGAAT
This sequence comes from Ambastaia sidthimunki, assembly GCA_036877625.1. Taxonomy (NCBI): domain Eukaryota; kingdom Metazoa; phylum Chordata; class Actinopteri; order Cypriniformes; family Botiidae; genus Ambastaia; species Ambastaia sidthimunki. The sequence continues at coordinate 48,562 of JAZGTK010000775.1, forward strand.
GACTATCCTTTAAAATCCTTTCATTTCCTGTTAACTTTTTGAGCATAGATCAGACATGGACATATCAAAAGTAATGGTATAAAGAGAAGTATCAATCTATAACAAGAATTTAAGAACTACAATTTATGGTAATGCATTTAAGCTATTTGCAAATAATATTTTTATTTTAATTGGCTAATCGCAACTTTTAAACACACGAGTGAAGGTTTAATGATGATACCTCCTGCTTTGAGTTTAATGAATAAGTGTCTTATTCTCATATTCATTAGTAATGTTTTGTTAATGTGTCTTGTCACACGGATAATTAAGAATTGCATGCCATAAATTACACAAATGATTTTAAATTCAAAACTGTGTTTTGCAGTTCGCATCTGTGGATATTACTTTCAGTTGTTTAACATTTTTATGAGAAGACAGTCATCAAATATTAAAAATTTGCTACTTTGTGCTCTTTTACTGTTAAAACTGAACAGCGAGCGTTGTACTGAAATTCACGTTTGTAACTTTCAGATTTAAAAACCATCAGTATATTATATAGTATATTATACGTTTTTAAAGGATATCAATTGATTACTTTGTATGTTATTTATACTTTTTAATTTAATCAGTATATAAATATTTTGTCAAGTCATTTAATTTGCATAGAGTTTATTAATTAAAAAAAGCAGAATTAATAAACAAATCTAGTTTGATGTCTTCAAGCCTCCAGCTGGGGGAGCCCATCCTGCATTAAAACGCGCACATTCTATAGGTTATCTACCTATATATATTTGTGTAGTACAAATTATGTAACATATTATTATATATTTATAAAACAATGACAAATATTTAATTAAATTTCAGTCTGTCTACATAGATTTTTGGATCATTCCCACGTTGTGTTCTTGGATGTTTAATATTTTCTTTTGTTTGGGGATGGGCGTTGCTTCAGTGGGACCCTCCGCTGGCAAGTAGCACTTGCTTGAATCTATCCAGTGAGTTGAATAACAGGGAAATATCTTATTACTGAAATTATATACAATTTTTCATTTGTAATTTTTTTTCAGACTCTGTGGACTTAATTTCCTGTGGACTCAATACACACAATATCCACAATAATTCCTGTGACCTCGTTTTTTTCTTTGATATTATCCACCTCATATATGCACTGTTGTACAGACCGTGGGTGGGACATAATGTTGAATAGTTACAGGTTTACATTGTGATTTGTGTTTATAAAAAAAGCTGACCAAAGCTACCCAAAGTAAAATTTAAAGGGGTTTTTTTTGGCCTAAAACTGTGAATAAACAGGCACAAAATGAAAAATTCAGTGTCCTTAAATTGTGCATGTCAAGTTAAGGTCATGTTTTGTCATGTTTACATGCTTTTTCCCGTTATGCCTCATTACCCGCCACCCTTTTATTTTGCAATCACTCGATATGATTGTAATTTCAAGATTTAATGCTCTGTGCAATTACATTCCCATCCCGTGTCACTGCTATGCCGCAGCTCAAAACAAAAACAAACGGTATAAACAACACATTAGCATCCAACACATTAGCATCCACACAATGAGAGCAGGGCAAAGAGTTGTGCTTTCCTCCATCTCTGCAGTCAAAAACGGGGTAAGCGTGACTGCGCACGAGGCCTGAACCAGCCAGAGAACCATCAGCCAGATTCATATTAACCCTTTGCCCTCTTGTGCCCCTACACATAGGATCCCTGAATGCCAAGCTGTCATCCACAGCACTTCAGACAGTTTTCAGAGGATTAACCAATCAACACACTGAGGTCTCCTCCTCTCAAAGGGATCAGGCCATCTGGAGTTATGGAGAAAACAAGGCCAGATCTCTCTAGTACATCTGGTTCATGAAAAAGGTCCACTTTCAGGTCAGCTTCAGCTCCCTGTTCCTGTAGAGATATGAGGATGCCAGACTGTGCATTTTTGAGATTCAGATGACAGGAGGAAGATTGTTTACTGATATCTGCAGATCTGTAAACAAAGATGAACAATTTTTGATCCAGTTTTTAATGGAGTTAATGTTTTGGTCTATTCTGTTCCCTGTAACTAATTACATAGCACTTTAACAACGCAATATTTTAGCGCACAAACTTGCACTTTTTGAATAATCGTCTGCGGTCTAACCACGCACTGTTTGTGCAATAATAGCACAATTTTCTTTCTATGTAAATTAGGATTATTAAAAATGTGTCTTGTTCACAAATCTCTGTGCTAATGCAATTTGGTTTAAGAGAGATGTTTGTTTATGTTTAATATTGATCATTGCGGCAGTTATTCATCAAATGATGGAAAAGTGAATTATTACCGGGCATATATCCAGACACGCATTGCAGCCAAGCGCACTTTTGGCATTTTAAAGAGCCGACTCAGGTGTCTGGATTGCAGGGGTGAAGCAATGCTGTACAATCCCAGCGTAGCATGTTGGGTTGGGTAGTCTACTGCATGCTCTACAACCTAGCACTCAGAACTGGCCTGCAGGATGGTGTCAGATTGTGTTTAGCACTAACTTTGTGACTTCTTAACTTGTGTTATTTGATTTACACAATGCTATTTGTGAATCAGGCATTAAAACAACACAGACAGAATGTATCAAAATGTGATAATTGGTCACAGCTCTATTTAATTCCCTGTGAATGTGAATTAAACAGATAATGAATGAAATCAATAGATCATTTCAGATTAGATCAGTCCTGAAAGTCTTTTTGTTTTGAACAGAGGTGTATTTCCAAAAGGCAAATAGTACCTTGATATTTTTGTTGGCTTCTAAACATTTTTTTTCTTTCCAAAAATAGATGTAATGTGATTAAATATATGAAGTCTGTATACATTGTACCCCCATCAAAATTTTGGTATTACAAAGGATTACGACAACAGTGACCTTTACAGGAGGACCAAACAAAAACAACTGGCCTGAGCAACTACAGTCTGTATTTTTTAAAGGTTCTTAAGACAAAACCTACTGTAAAACTAAATATTTATCTACACAGGTGGCAGCCAAAAGCTGGATTTAATTCACTATGTTCATTAATTTTTTTCAACAACCCTGTTTAACAACATTTGTAAAACTATACAAAGGAAAGTGGAGGCTAGCCTGCATTATCTACTAGTAATAAAAGTAATCATGCTAGTAATCTCCTATTGAAAACGGTGCATAGTTTTAATCACATTAACATTGTTTTAGCTAATACATTTTTTTCACATAGCAGGTGGAATTTGCTGTTATTCCAAAGCGAATATATTCTGATCTAATTTTGTAACACACAATTAAGTTAAGCTCAACTGGTAAAGCATTGCGTTAGCAGGGCAAAGGTTGTGGGTTCGATCCCAGGGAACACAAGTGCTGATAAAAATGTACACCTTGAATTCACTGTAAGTCACTTTGGATAAAAGCGTCTGCCAAATGAATAATTGTAAAAGTTTTTCTTTTATTTTTTTTACTGGAGCCCAATTTGTGGAGAACTCATATTTACTGTGTATCCCTATGTCTCTATGTTTGATGTTTTCTTCTAATTTCAGTTTTCAGATTTCAGACATGTCAAAGTATAATTTGCTGCATCACTTTTTACGCTGTCTCCTTTCTCCTTGCCTAGAGGACAACTTGAGTAACAAGTGGCCCAGCTTACCCCGCTCTCCCTTGAGCTTTTATGTTGGAAAGATTAACATGCTACAAGGTAATAAATTACAAAATGGAGGAATTTCAACAAGTGGCTCTCAAAGTAGTCTGCCTTATCGGTGCAACCAGACCCTCTCACAGGACCACCATGATTCAAAATGTCTGAATAATCACTACAAGAGGGCTTGCATCATCCAGAGAGGATTCTGTTCATTTATATAAATCCTAGAGGTTTGCATTTGTAAAAGCCATCGTAAGTGTGTGTGCGTGTTAAAAGGGAAATGTCAGTGGGGCTTGATCTGTCTTTAATTAGGTTTTGTTTTTATTCTTCTGGTACATACAAATCAGCTCTCTCACCCGCCTTGGGTATCAGTGCCAAGCGAAGGAGCTTGTTTACTTATTGTTTGTGTGTTCTATGCTGATTGTGATGGGAAGACATTAGCCGCTCAGCGTTGCATGTGCTGCGTGTGTCACGATATAAAGTCTCCCCTCAGGCAGTTACCTCAACTTCTTACCCTTTTAAACCTCACTTCCTCCTTTTTGCTTCCTTCCTATCTACTTTTATGTAGACAATGTAGACAGATGACAGGTGGGGGGAAAAGGAGTGGGGAGAAAAAGGAAGATTCAGCTCTCACTGAATACAAGTATATACGCAGCTCACAAATATGTACAGTATTAACGTACATGGGGTCCAAAAGTGTGAGACCAGTAGTGATGTAGC
>JAZGTK010000776.1:0-17127 GCA_036877625.1 Ambastaia sidthimunki
GCCCTGCTGGGGCCACAGGGTCTCAACTTTCAACTGCATGTGTTCAGTGGACCATGAGTTCTCCTGACAGATATTACAAAGGGGATGAAGAAAATCCTTGTTATATAATTATCCCTTTAAAAGGTACCTTTCTGAAATCAGGCCTTTTTGTCCTTTTTTAAAGTGCTCTTGTGGCGTTGTACAGTCGAATGGTTAAGGGTCTTGATGCGAGACGAGGTTGCAGGTTCTATTAGAAAGGTTCCTGACCCAGGAATTGCATCATTATCCAGTTCTTTGATCACTGTGCCCTTGAGTAAGGTGCTCTAATTACCTGTCCTTTAAATTAGAGTGCTGTACATTGTTACAGATAAATAGTGTTTGATACATGGCAAATAACTAATTGATGACTCTTGGGAATAGTGACCAGCACACTGTGTGGCTCTCTGGGGCACATGCACCTAGATACCATATTATACTTTACCAAGAAGTGATAAAAATACTACCGAGAAGTAAATAAGACCCTTTTCCATTAACAACAGATGCTGTCTTTTACAGTATCATATTGTGGTAAATTGTTAATGAGTGTCAGAGTTGAGTAATGTATGCATTTAGCGGCCCCAAAAATGCTAGCGTTCATTAACTAAAACTAAGGATGTTGTTTTATTCTCATTTTATATTTAAGCCTGCTATTTTCCTCTGTAAAAAAATGTTTATTTTATAATCTGAGGTCACTCAAGACAATTTTGTATGCATCTGCAAACGTCGCCAAAAATAGCACTGCAGTAAAAAGTGTAGAGAAAAGTTGCATAATCTGCCCGAGTCACGTTTTCTCTCTATGAAATGACTTAAACATCAGGAAGGGCACCTAGGGCTCTTTACTGTAGAGGAGGGTCTTGTCTTTCTGTTGAATTTTTTATGCTTTTTCATTAAACATATAGTTTTTAAGGCATGTTTATCTCTAGGGTCTGGACATGTACCATCACGCTAACTGTGTTAACTGTTTCTTTTTTGCTTTGACCTGCACCATGTAATCTTTGTAGCTTTAACAAAGACAGTGATAAAGAACCTGGTTATGTAATGTTATATGTTTTTTAATCGGATGTTTGTATATGGTCCTCTCTCGTACATTTTCTACCTGAGGGAAGGATTGTGTGATAAAGGCAGCGACTGCTGTTATGATGGGGCCTCTCGCGGAGGTGCTGTGAGCTCTCTGGTGCAGCTGCATTCTTAGACTGATGACTGATTTATAAAAATGTCTAAAATACTGCTGAAAAGAAACTAAGACCCTCTTCTGTTGATGTTAATGTTTAATGAGCATTAGAAATCCACACATCAAGTAAATATGATGCACAAATCCAATCTCTTAATGCAGTTCCTTGAGTTATTCATCTTTTCGTGATTCCCTACACATGAACTGATTCGTCTGTGTGTAAATAGCCGTGTTCATCTGAGCGTGATGTCATCACTGTTTTCCTCTAGTCTCTGCAGTTACATCACATCTCCATAGTAACTTCCTGCCCCCCCAACACACGCTTGTGTGCATTCTGGTTTACTACACAGGTAATGCCATTTTTGTGCAGCACGGAAAAAAACACAATATTTCCAATGAAGCTGGCACAGTCTAATGCTGCTACCTTCCACTGTAATGTGGTTTTGAGGATGGAAGCTAAGCTGCATGGCTAATTAGCAGACAGACATTTATTGCATTTTAGACTAGGATTAAGAAGACTGAGGGGTGAATTTACTAAACAGTTGTGCCAAACCTGTGTCTTATAATCACCAACAATCTAGTTTAGCTAGATCCTAAACCGCTAATAGCATGTGCTATCAGTGTTTTAATGAAATAATTTTTAAAATGTTCCAGTAACAACTTGATATATGATGTAAATTGAGATATTTTAAATGTTCTACTAACATTACTGCAGGAACATTTATAATAACTCTTGAGAACACTAGCTAATAGTTCTGGGAATGTTCCCTGTTGTATCTCCACAACCAAGCATTCAGATAAGACAATTTCATTTTTATTTTATTCTAGTAAATCAAAATTTTAAAATTTTAGTGTTGTGTGGCTTGTTTTTTTGGTTTGTTTGTTTGTTTAGCTTGTTTGTCTCTAGTCCTGGACAGATCACTGTTTCTCTCTATAATGACGACACTGAGGTGTCACACTTTCTTGAAATGTTACAACCACTTTCACTCTACATGATTCTTTTGACATCTCAGGGGGCCATGAATAATTAAACAGTTTCTTAAAGGAATGTCAGTCCCTGGTTTTTCTCTTTTTTGGGCTCAAGCTTACTATCAATACTTGGGTTGGTAAAAGAAGAGCGAGAAAAATTTTTTCTCAGACTCTTGTACCACCTGATCCCAGTTTCTTTTTATTGCCATTTCACATTGCATCATAATGCATCACAATGCCGAAACGCTTTCCAATTGTGATGCGTCCCGCAGCCCCCACATGAGTTTTTTAATAAATATAGAGATTATATTTATAGCATCTGGAGTGGTAAGTGTGGCCAATGTTTAGAAGATGTTTGAGTGGAGTGGAGTAAGGGCAGAGGCGATTGAGGACAGAATGACCCAGATGACAGTGCTGGCAGTATAATCACCCCCGTCCAGCCCAGACAAGCCCAGACCGAGCCTCCGCAGCGTGATGTCACTTCTCTTACACCTCGGCTCCGCACCACAGACGGCCCTCATGAATATTCGCCAGCTGACTTCCGGGGCCTCTGTTGCTCACGGTAACAGAGATGCTGTGGAGTCTGTGAGATGTTGACTGTATGTAACACGTTGCAGCTCACTGTGTCCCTGTGAATGCAGTGTAAATAGAAGACAGTAATACTGTACTGGACCAGTCAAACCTGCCCAGAACCTCACAGAGATGCCCAACTTACATCCATGACACTGACTGTGTGAGGATTGTACTTTAATTTGTATTTTAAACCTTTGGTTAAAAAAGAAAAATGTCATGCCATATTCTCAAATCACTTTTTCATTCTCTTTTCTCTGTTTCATAACATATTAATAGGTCTCTCCACAATTTGATAAAGCATATTTTGAGTTCAAGTATCCTGATGAAAGACAAAATTGTACTCAATCGACTGAGGCGTTTCTGTTACTCATATGGCAGCATCATTTTGGGATGAAAGCTGCAGTGAATGTAAATGTAACGTTAAATCAAGATTATTTTTATGTAATAGAGATTCAGAGCGTTTGCTGAGCAGATCAACATATAAAAATGGGTTTGAATTTTAGGAAAACATTCTAAGATTCATTCTAACATTCTAAACATTCAAGGAAAACTAAGGAAGATGTCCAGTAATGGTAAAAGTATGCTCATTATTCTGCATCCATAGCAATCATTTCATCTGAAATATTTATTTTACTCCCAAACATATCATATTTTACATTTTATGACAGTGGTGGCTAACAGCGTGTTTACACTGTAATATTAATAGTAACAATCACAAATTTGCCATGGTAACCATAGTTTCTGCCAAAACACCATAGATGGTAAACCGTGATTGCCATGGCAAAGTTGTATAGGGAAAGACAAAGGTAATCAGGTTTCAGATTTAAGTCGTCTTTAAACAATTCTATTTTGGTCAGGGGTGTCACATCTGCAGACTGTTTCCTAAAACCTCCCCCTTTCTGTCAGAGGTCTGACACACTCACTAATTAAGAACAGAGGACAGGCGACAGACTAAACCACTGCCTCTCATATTTCTTCTCTGATTTCTGTCACATAAACCTCACTGAAATAAGAACATAAACAATTGCAAAATTGAGGGTTTGTGTGTGGGTGTGTAGAAAGAATATGCATAGTATAGCCTCAGTGAGAAATTTTTTTAATGCGCAGTTCAGTGAATAAAAACTGTTCTGCCTCAACTTTTTAAATGTCATTTAATTAGAACTATAAATCATTCAATTAGTTACAATTAATAAGTCATTTAATTGAAGGAGAACACCAGATAAATGCTTGGTTACACAATCATATTGGAGAAGAGAATCTAATGGTTGTAAAGATTATAAAGAGGTTAATGACTTGACTCTGTGTTTGGCAGGTTATGGCTCGTCCAGTCTCTCTGCTGAGGACAGTGAGAAGTGGGAGAGTCGGAGGCTGCTGCAGGATTTTGACATTGACAGCAACTACACGGATGAGCTGCAGGTTGGGCCCAATGCTGAAAAGAACTGCACACCTCCAGGTAAGAGGTTTACCACTACACAATCTATATCTCTAATCTATAATACGATCTATAATGTCCTTTGGGTTCAGTAGCATATATGAAAGAGGAAGGCGTCAAAATGATTGTTGTTTAGCAGGAAACTTTGCAGGACAGATACTAAAAACAACATTGTAATGTGATTAAACATGCCAAGCTAATTTCACTTGTTTCATTTTTGTAAAGCTGCATTTCAATAGATTGGGGTTTATATCAGAAATCTATGGCTTTGTTTATAATTCACACAAAGCTGATTTTAAAGCTGCAATGTGTAACTTTTATTGGTTTAAGGGACAGAAATCAGTTTCTGAACCAGTACATAACAGATCAGTGTTAAAACGGTCTCCTTACCTCAATTCACAACACTAAGCATATAATAATGATTTATAATTTGAACTTGCCCAGGAAATGCCAGTTTAGTTTCATTTGTCTTGAGCATATGTCATGAAGTGTACGTGAAATAATCTTTAACTTTTAAACAGAAATGGCAATAGAGAGCAAAAGTTACAGATTGCAGCTTTAAGACCTGATTTTTCATGTTGTCATTTTGTAAGTGATCAATTCTGATCTGTTTACCAAACAAAGTTTTATTATCTGGGGTATTTTATATAGTATGTGGGGTCTCTGTTTGCATTGCTGTTTGAGTTTGCAGAGGTGTTAGCCCTGTGTCAGGGCTCTCCTGTCATCAGTGAGGCAGACACTGACTCTTTTGTTGCTTTCTAAGTGAGTAATGTTGCTGACACAGACATTGTTCCTCTTGGGGCTGTTCGGAGGCTAGGAAGAGTGTGATGTGTTTCAAACTGTAGAGACCTGTGAGCAATAATTTAGTTATGATCACAGGTTAAAGGTTAAAATGAATTGTTGACCAAGGGGGATTGAAGTCGTGTCTCCTTTCTAAGACATAAATCCCATAACAGAGGCTTAAAATGTTGTTTCAGGCAAAGCCATAGTCCAAATAATTCAACATACTATCAACTGTTATTGCTGAGCTTGGTTGATGCCTCTCAGTACAAGATTTCATGGTAAACACATTTACACACAGCACGCTCGTTGCTCTATTAATTTTTGTCAGAATTACTGTAAATAGTCTTACGTTTCCAATCTGTTCCTCATTATATTTCCTCATTGTTATTCATTGTTTATTTGCACAGTTGCTTCTGTGCATAGCTGGTGTATATCTGCTGTGTAATTTAATGTGCTGGGCTGCATCGTGCTCCACACTCTTGGATAATGTAAAGCAGCCAATTAGAGCAGGTCTAAGGGAGAGGCAAAGCTGAACAAAGGGGTCATCGATACCGTGTGGGCCATTGATCGACTATCTCCCTCTTTCAAAGCACTCCTCTTTCCTCTCTTCCCCTGCAATGCGTTTACTGTAGGCAATCTACTACAGCAATACCGTATTCCAGTGGCACTTTGGTGGTGTCTGATTTCATTCCACTACTTGGTTTGTTTTTTGCAACATCATGCAATTTATAAATTTATCAGGGATGAGCATTTTGGTCATTTTGTCAACTTGACAAATGAATCAACCAATTTTACTGCCAACACTGAACAAGAAGTTACCGCCAACAATTGCGCGGTAATCAATTGCTTTATAATCAGGACGTAATCTTCTGATGTTGAAAAAAATTATAAATTCACATAATTAATAAATGTTGTTTATTGATCAATCACTGCATTAATCATCATTTTTGAGTCTTTAGCTACTGATTATTGCCCATCTTTAATGCATACACATACAACTTTTGTTTTTTGGTTTATGTTGGAAAGTTATGTTTTATGTATGTTGTAAAGGCTTTTTTATTTTATGTATGCTGGCAAGAGGGGGAAATGTATGGTGCTTGAGGGCAACATTTAATCCACAGTGAATGCAGAGAGACATCAAGAATTTTGAGATTATTTGAAATCTGTCCAAAAAAAAGTTGAGGTAATTTTCCATGTGAACCGTCTTGTTTGTACCGTGAGCTCAGCAGGTAATGATTTGGCTCTGCTGTTATGAGGTGTAAAGGGAACAGTTTTGCGTCCGTAACGCAGCGTGTCCTGTCTGCTTTCGTTAGAGTTACTCTTTTCTGTTCACAGATTTTAGTGAATGTTTCCAAGAGGGGTCCTGGTGTTTTAGGAGGCTGTGTTCTTTGCCAAACATTTCCTTGATCTCACTGTTAAAGAGTGAACCGTGCTCTTCAGCTCTCACTCGTGATCAGTTGCCCCCCCCACCCGTCTCGAACCCCAGCCTGGCGCCTTGGCATAGGTTGTGGTTTCCTTATTTTGCTGTTCCTCTATTGCGACTGTAGAACTCAACTTTATTCTGTTCTAGTATAGTTTTTTATTCTATAATCATTTTAATTGCCATTACTTTTGCTTTTTGCGCAACTTATGCTCTCCCCTGACAGTATTGTTTCTCTGTCTTTCTTTTTATCTTTCTCTCTCTCTCTTTGGTCCACCTTTGGGCTGTGCAGAAAGAATGAACTACTCTCAGCTTTCATGTGTAGTCATTTAATTTTTTATGTATTCACCTTTAGGAGTTCAGCCTGTGTACAGATTATTCTCAGCACTTCCTGAATATGCACAAATGCATCATAACAATCAGACAACCTGCCATTAGTCTGATTACTAAAGCTAATGAGCTGTTAATTATCTCTTCATCCATCAGCTCCCATTGTCTGTCACACAGATTTTCTGTGCTGGAGTGAAAATTGTGACTGACTGGGAGTCATGCTGATGGATTATGATTTTTAAATCAGTGCCAGAAATTAACTTTTATTTATTAAGGGGGTTTATTAAAGAGATAAAGCATTTTATTTTTCATTCTGAGAATGTTTGTCAACTATATAAAAACACCAAACGTTACATCTATATATGCCAAATATTATCAATGATGAAGTCAATTATTAATCATTCTGAGCAATTATAGCTGTTAAACCATCAAATACAATCAATCACAAAGCAACATCACATTTGCGATGTTATTGTACTGAATATCAGCAAGGCTGTGATTATCATCAGACATATAACTCCCTTACATTCAGTACAACACTTTCGCTCGCGATTTTGCTTTATTAAGCTATTGACCAGCTTCTATGTTCATGTAACATTTAAAATTTTAATGTAAACTTGATATCTCAAGTTGTTGTCCGTGCTTTCTTTGCGTCTAATATTTTCAGTGCTAATTTTGTGTTTTTTTATTAACACCTCATATTAGCTTCACACTCGACTGCTCTCACCTCTGAGGCAGCGAATATCCATAATCATTCATGCTCATTTTGTGCTTCCGTTTTCAGCATATATTAAAAGGTGTTTGCATTTGGCAAAGAAATATTGCCAGTCTAGGAGTGTCAGTGTCCTGTGCTGTGACAGACCACCTGCTCTGCCATCATCTTCATTCATCATCCTACAGCCTGCTCAGTTCCTCTGACTGAGGTGGGCTCCTGTTTTTGTATTTTGTGTTTCTGTCTACACAGTAGGACATTTGGCTAGCAGATGAGTCATGTGACCTGACCTTTGAGAGCTGTGCTGACAGTGTGTGTGTGTGTGTGTATATGACTCCCAGTTGAAATCTGTCTACACATGGATGCCCTGACAGATGATAAAAAATCCTGCTCCCACCTCAGTTTTTCTTCAATGTCTGTCTTTCCGGTTGCCTCCACAGGGGGCGCCAACACTGGCATACTGCAAACATTTTTGTAATATATTGTTGTATATTTCTGTCACTCATAAAATAGAAATCTTAATTGCTTTGCAAAACTTACGATTGCTTTGTTGCTGTCAGTGTAAACAGGACTTTAGGTGGCTTAGGCCGCTGCCCTACACACATTCTCACACACACACAAAAACATACACACACACACAAACAAACCCTACACATTGTAAAAGATGAACATATAACTTGAAGCACACAGCTCGCCCATTTAAGCCACTCTAGCCGTTTAACTTTCTACCGCTGAACACAGATGAATGTGCTGAACACTAACTTGCCCTTTCTGGTTCTGCACAAATAATAAGTCTTTGTGTTCCTCAATAGTGAATATTTTGTAGTGAGAGAGGGATTTCTTTTCCTCCAGTGTCATATTCATGTTCCTCTAATGAAGTGAAACTAAACATGTCAGTCCTCTTCTGGTTCTGCTTGAGTCCTGCAGTGTCCTCTGTAGACACATGGAGAGAGTGTTCTCACAGGAAAGCCTGATTTTGCACATGTTGTGCTCACCATTGGCCATTATTTACACTTTAAACCTCTCTTGTTCTCAGACTCACAGTGTCAGATCTCGTTTTATGGCTATTTGAGATGTATTTGCGCAATCAGTGCAGAGAAAACGCTGGAATTGTGCTTACTGTGTGGTTTATCAAAACGCCAATATTGCAGTTATAAACACAGTATTTATTTCATCCCATTGTATGTTTACATCCATAATCCTGCTTGTGCAGAACCTCAGGAGTCTGTGTCTTGAGAAAGGATTTTGGTAGATGGATCTTCCCAAATAACAATTTTAGGTTGTAAGAACGTTACCCTTAGGTTTCCATTATGTAATAAAAACTCAAATTGTTATTTTGAAAGTTCTAGGAACGTTCAAAACGTCCAATTGTTTAGACGTTGTATTAATATTATTGCTTGGTTATACGTGAATTAAATTTTTTTTATTTCTGGATTGTTTTTAAAAACATTCCACTATCACTTAAGAATGTTTGTAATGCATATGATATACAATATTAAAACAGTTCTACTGCATCAGCGTTTTTGATAACTTTGAGGGAACTTTGAGAGAATGTTACATAATGTTCTGAGGACGTTCTGTTACCTAGGTTGCTTCGTATGGTTCTCTACCATTGGACACACTTAGGTTACAGACTGCTCAGCATTATGGTCTGGTTTCTGCAAGATGGCAAGTTGTGCTGTGAAATTGCATTCGGTTCCAATGAGTGTGGCTTGTTTGCATAATTCCTTTAGGGAACACAAAGAGCATGTGCAAATAAATGATGCTGTTAGTAGGTGAGATTCAAGATTAGTGAGTTTTTTTCAGGCTGGGGAGAACATGAGAAGATCTCCATGGAGACCCACAGATCTTCCTCCACTGTTGATCTCTCTCCTGCCAGAAGTACAGACCCATGCTCATGACAAGAACACAGATCTTACATCACTTTTGTTTCCATGTTTTATTCTAACGGTGCTGTTTCTCTGTGACTCCAAGCAACCATCAGACAAACAAGTCATTCAAAGTAACAGAGCATCAGTCAGAATAAACAAAGGCTGGAGATGGTTCTTCTCAGGAGACGTTCCCTGGTGCCTCAACCTGAATCTTTCAGACATGCTCAAACAGATATTTGTTGTCCTCTTCACTGTGACTAACCAGGTTTTTCCTGTGACTCTGGTCCCTTTGAGGAGAGATTTCTGGGAAATGCTGAGGCAGAGGATTTGGAAAAAAAGGAGAAATGCTTCATGCAAGCATAATTCCCAGATGGGATATTTTATCTTTAAGTTCTGGCTGGCTGGAGTTGGAAGTATGGAAGCTGCAGACAGGGATTCATCATTGTCAATTTATAACCCAAATAAGAACAATAACAATATGTGGCTGCTAGGGTGTTTAGAGTGGCTGTTTGCATGTTGCTATGCAAATGAAACGTTCTATTAAAGTTCTAAGAATGTTCCAAACGTCCAGTTTTTGGATATTGTATTAACGTTATTGCTTGATTATATTAACGTTATTCAAACATTTTTAAATTCTGTAATGTTTTTTAAAGGCTTCATTAACTACTTAAGAATAGCGTTTTTATGTATGGTATATATATTACTTTAAGAGAACTTTTGGAAAATGTTAGCCAGTGTTTTAAGAATGTTTCCGTTCGCTGGGTAGGTGGTTGCTAGGTTTTTGGATGGTTGTCCCTAGCTAACATCTAGCGACATCTAAGAGAGGTGGAATAAGTTACATAAAGCATAAAGTATATTATGTAATATTAGAGGAATATAAAAAACATTACTTTAAATATGAGTAGTAGCCTTAGCAAACACAAATAGTAATAATTATAATAATAATAATAATAATGTCTGTTCTTTCTTTCTGTTTATGTGTGTACATTTTTGTTGTCTTATATATATTTTATATGTGTAGTTCACTGAATCACATATTGTATATGATATTGCTCCACTCTGCGTACTCATGCCCTTTTTACAGCATCGTATTACCAGCCTGAGTGTTTTGGAGTTAAATAAAGCATGCGTCTAAATGGAGTGTGTATATATAGTGTGTTTGATTGTGATGTTGTGGCTGTGATGTAACTCTGAATTATGAATGGCCTGCGGACAGTCTGACAGTCTGAGGACAGTGGTAATGTAGATTCAGGAGCATGCACAGACCCGAGGAGCTGTGTCACATGTAGAAGAGAAGGTCAGATTGTGCAAGACTGTGTGTGTGTGTGTGTGTGTGTGTTGGAGTGAATATATTTGTAAGAAAAATGGATGTGATTAAATCAGATTTGAGGGTGTGTGTGTGTGTTGTGTGTGTGTGTGTGTGTGTGTTGGAGTGAATATATTTGTAAGAAAAATAGATGTGATTAAATCAGATTTGAGGGTGTGTGTGTGTGTGTGTGTGTTGAGGTCTGATCAACATCTGTCCCACTAGCAGGCTTGAAACATCACATCATATCTGATCATACACACTCTAGCCAAAACACATGCATGTTTGTTTTTCCATTGTTGTGGGGACTTTCCATTGACTTGTATTGTTTTTAAACTGTGCTAATGATATTTGCTATCTCACAACACTACCTAAACCCAACCCTTATGAAAACCTCTCTTCATTTTTAGATTGTCATTAAAATGTAATTTAGTATGTGTACGAAGCCATTTTTCTCATAGGGCCGGCAAAACCTGACAACACTTCTGAACAAATAATGCAAAGCTGCTTTCGGTGTTTACTGAACAGGTGATTGAAATGATGAGGCTAATATAATATTTCATAAATATCTTATAATCATTTGGTAATGTAACTCGGTTAGTGTTTTTAGGTTGTAAGAATGTTTCTCCAACATTTACGTTAAGTACCAAACACTAACTAAAAATTGCATATATGATAATTATAGAAAAAAGCTCCACTAACATTACTGCAAGAACATTTTTGATAACTTCAACATTTCTTGTTGAACTTATCAAAAATGTCTTTCAACTTAAATCAACATTTTTTTGATTTTTGAACTTTGAGAGAACTTTTAAAGAACATTAGCCAATGTTTTGAAAACATTCCCTGTTAGCTGGTAAAACAACAAACTATAACTTGTTCATATACACTACATACAATAAGATAAATGATAATTGAGTTAATGAATAGTTAATGGAGTAAATCAACACAAAATGTCAGATTCCAATGTTATTGTATGTTTCTCTTTAGCTGTGTGATGTATGGAGCTCAGCCTGAGTTACCTGTTTAATTTGGAAGCGTCTGATACACTTTGGCAAGTTTGAGCAAGCGGCTCAGTCTCTCTGTGGAAAAGTCAGTTATATTATCCTGCACTATTGGAACACTTTGATGTTTCAATGCATTTGTTTGCCTTTGAACATGACAGCATGACAAAATGCACACAAACACATTGTTCACATTTAAATGAGCTCAAAGTAGAATTCTCCTGGTTTGTGTTAATGCATTACCCTACGAAACAAATTTAAAGCTTTATTCTGCAGAAATAATAGAGAAAGTATTTCAAAGATTTGGATCTCTTTATAAGACAGTCTTTTATACCTTTAATGACTCGTTGTCAAAATTACACATTATATTAAATAATGTCGGTGCGCTGAGGCAAGAGTCATGATCTTTTTGCTATGTTGTGGGGGGTGGGAGGTAGCTGGAGAGGCGTGTGGGGAGGCTAAATGTCAAATTACTCAGCGCAATAACTGCAAAGCTTGCTACACGCGATGTGTCGCTACGTATCAGCTTCTTTTGCTCGGTTTCTCTGAGGGTGTATCTTTGTGTGTGCATGCAGGCTTGTATTCACGTTTTTATTTCCGCTTCGCTGTAACGCAACACAGATAATGTTGCAGATTTTTACTGAATATTTTTTGTTTCTGCTTGTATGTGCGAATAACACATCAAAACATGGCATATATGGTAATCACACATATTCATGTGGTCATGATCAAAGTTTTTGATAATGCATATTTGTTATTGTGAATATAGGAACCAATATCTCACATTGCCTCACTGGTGTTTAGATGACATCCACACATTTACATCATATTTGATGATGAAATGTGTTGGTTCAGGTTTGAGATTGAGTTACTGTAGTTGTAATCTCTCAGATATTTATTGCAACCACAAGCAGCATTTCTGAAAGCAAGTCACTTTATGAGGAACAGCCATCCCAAAACTTCAAAACATATTTATTTCTGGTTACTTGTTTACTTGCCCTGCCAACAATTTCAACATATTTTATTATGTATCTGTAAAAAAAATATATTTATGTCATGTCAGAAATTTTCATAGTTCTAATTTTAGGGTGTTTGTGAATGTATAGCTGTTACTGAGTAAAATTATATATTATTAAAACATAGTATAGGCAGAGAATTTTAGCCTAGCCTGATTTCTGTGGTGATGTAGAGGACCAATGAGATCAGAGCGTAGCCAATGAGGTCAGTGTAGCTTTTACTGTTCTTAGAAATGAGTGTGAGCAGATATGGTGCTAGAATGTTCAAACCTGTCAGTTATTTCTGTCTTCTGATTATAACTGTGGCTTTTAGAGAAAAAAGTGACAAAATAACATGTATGGTCACAAAAAACAACAAGGCAGACTCATGTGAACATGCACACATCAACCCACCCACACTCACACAGATGTGTGACACTGATGTGAGGTTTTTTTGTCCTTGCGTGGGTCTGCATTCTGAGTAATGTAGATTTTACCTGCAGGTCTGTAGCTACTTCACAAACTACAACAATGAACCAACCTTTCAGGAGACTCATAGAAAAGAAAGAACAGATTAGATCTTCTAATATCTCAATTGCTTTTCCTAGACAACAATGAGATTTAAATGGACAGCAGATTTAGTCCCAGCAAAAAGTCTCCTATTTCTCAGATCTTTCTCTTGTTCAAGTAACACTGTTCCCATCCAATTCTGTCATCATTAAAATGATTTGAGCTATGCTGTCCACAGTAATGCAGGCACAGTTAGACATTCTTCGATTTAATCATCTGTACTCATAAAGATGTAAACATAAACATTGACACATTACAGTGCATCATTTTAAAGCATTTGAAGGCAGGGTAGACAGTTCTTTCTAGAAACTTTTTTGTTATGCTGATTGAAAGTGTATTCACATTCTGAAATTGATCTGTTTATATATATTTATATCTTCTGTGGAAGGCACAAGACCATAAAATGTTTGTCCAATCATTGCATTCGGTCCAAATGCAAAGACAGGATGTCCCACAGGATTTCACACAACTACTTTGCTATTGCTAATGTCTCTGAAATTGCCTACCTTACCTTTAACAATTATGACATATAGCAGCTAGATTGTATCTGTATTGATGCCATCTTTTTGCCTCTGAATTATATGTGATCTTGGTACTTCAGTAGGAACACACAAACCAGTGGAGTTGTTGAACCTTGTGACACCTATGGGGACGTTCTCATCGCTGCTCGAACATCTAATTGGTATTTCACAGCGTGATTCTGTGTGTAACTGAAGCAATAAATCAAAGTTAATAGACATATTTGAACAACACATCTCATTAATGCAGTTTTTCAGTAATAATGAAAATCAATTTTAAGTGAGTCAGGACATATCTGAGCTGCCTCTCCTCGGGAGGCTCAGATGAATAGCCAAGGACAGTATCTCAGGGGAGGTGTGTATTTTGATAAATTGAATTCACCCCAAGGTCAGAGAGAAACGCCTGGAGACACCAAACCTACTGAACTTTCTGAACTATCAAACTCCTGTATGGCAAGGTTCAAAAATTATTTTTCCTCTCGCATTAAAAGCCGTTTTAATGTCATGTTTAGGACCTAACTATCGTCTGTACATTAAACTGAGAAAAACATTGTCTGAGATAAAGATGAAGGGTAATTTTAATTAAACGTGGAATGGAGGAACAAGAGGAATTATTGTGCTACTAAGAGTTTCAGTGTTGTTAGCTATAATGTGCTTTTAATTGGTGCCACACAGACGATGCTTTGGCAATATAGTCATATTTGTTTTGGAAAAGAAGTCACATGAAATTTTGGGCTATTTTGTGTTGACTTCTTCTTTTCTAAAGGCTTTATTGTATTTCTAGAGCTTGCACCTAACCCAGCCTTTTTTACTCAAGCTCCGCCCCATTTGCAGCTTGTGTGTTTGTATAACAAACATTGCAGCATTGTGTAAGAGAACAAATGCATTTTTAGGGTTAAGCATGTTTTCCAGCCCGTTGTTGTTTTGTATTAAAACATCTGATAAGTGAGTAGAACAGTGTTTCTGTGTTAATGAGGATGTTCTCAAAATGTTCTGAGCCTATACATGAATTCATTGTAGTTCTTATGCTGGGATTATAAAGATGACATAGGAGAAAGTATATAAACACATTTTACCCAGTTATGTTTTTCAAAACACAAAATGCATTTCTCCTGCTGATACTTTATCCAGAAACAGCCTTTGTACTTGACCAGCTGCAGAATTCCACAAGCCCACCCCCCTACACACACACACACACATTCACACATACATACATACATCCACCAGTTTGTTCCATTCTCCATATTTTATATAGCCCTGACCCTGACGCTTCAGGTGGCCAGTGAGAGGCGGTCAGGACCCCTGTGATGTAATGAGATACAGGTGTGCATGTCTCTGATCAGCCATCTCTGCCAAAGCTTCACTCTTCTGCCTTGTTTGATGCATTTATTTTTAGCTGCCCTGCTGGGAATTCATATGCTGTTAAACGCTTATATGCAAAGTGCAGATCTCTCTCTTTCTCTCTCTCTCTGACTGACCTGGCTCAAAGAGTGATGTCATCATCTGTGCTGTAGGGATGCTTGAGTTCCCAAGATTATGTAACACACTCAAACATCGGCTGGGAAAAACTATGACATCATTCAAACTGCAGGGAAACCAGAACCCAGCCTTCTTAATCCGGTGAAAAAGAAAAGAACGCTTTAGTGTCTGTAGTGTGTTTAATTATTAGTTGTGTTGGTCATCTATATATTAGATGAATATAGACTATAGACAGACTATAGACAGGAACACAGAATAAAGAGGAAATACTATAGACAAAAACATGTGGCTTGCCCTCTTTTAACACATGGTAAACAGCCACAACAGATATTGCATTTACTTTCTGTGTCAAGTGAGGGAACAAATAGAAAACATTAAGTAAAAGATGTTAGCCACCAGACCATTGTCCCCAAAGGTATGTCCAACAAGCCAATATAGCAGTTTCTCTGTAGCTTTCTATGTTCTTTAATACTTTTAATATTTTCCTGTATTGGTACATTCCTAATATATATTAAAGCATAATAATTCTAGGGACTTTCATAAGTTCACTTAAAAATGTACACGTCTTTTCCTATTACAGGTAAATGTGGCAGATCTAACTGAAATATGCAGACCCATCCAGTACTTCCCTGCGTAAAAAAACATCATCTTGACCATTGCAGATGCAGCATGCAGAAAAAGAAAGTCGCATGGGTTGCACTCACCTCTGGAGACAGGCGTGTACAAGAGAGGTGACAGTGAAGTGTCGTAATCTCTCTTTATCTCAGCAAAGATGAGCAGCGAGTTGGAATGTAGATACATCATTTGCAGTGAGCTCACTGCTTAATTATTAACATTGTCTAAATAATGCAGGAAGTTCTGTAAGGACAGAGACTTTGTCTGCTCTTGGTACACTGGTAGCGTGTTATGTCATAGAGCCATTAGCATATGCGGTTGTGTGTGCGGGTTTACTGGGGACAAATTTGTACTCAAAAGTCAGCAAAATCTGACAAACCTGAGCTAAACCTTCTTTTAGGGACACCCTCTTTTGTAAAATTGCTAGAAAAATATAGTAAAAAAAGTTTTTACATTTAAAAAAATGCTGAACATTTTTTGTTAGAATAGAATACCCTCATTTAGTTTTCTGATAAGGTTTAGGTGGATTAGGGTTAGGTAGGTGGGTTAGGATTAGATTATATTGTTAACTAGATGTGTATAAAAACAATATGGAATGTCCCCATTTTAAGTAGTAAACGTGTTTGTGTGTAAGTTCGCGTGTGTATTCGTGCCTCTCCTCTGCTCCCTTCAGAACTCAGCCGTGTCTGTGTCCCACAAGGGCCTCCGATTTCCATCTCGCTGGAACCACAGCTGTGCTTTCACCTCTAACAACTCTCCAAAACAAATGTCAGGGTGTTAATTACCAATTCCACTTAATGAGCTTTAGTGGCATAAAATATAATCTGATTTGATTTGATCATGTACATCAAATCCAACATCTAGTCAGTTTTAGTGCTGTCAAAGTTAACATGTTAATATGTGCAACATATTACCCTTATTTTTTATTAGCAGTTTACTCATTTATTTAGTGTGATAACTGTTTTAAAATAATAAATGCACAAGTTCACAGAGTAAAAAAAACACATTTTTTATGAATAATTAATTTACAAATTTAACCAAGATTAAATTGGTATTTTACAAAAGTCTTTTACATTTATTGTACATCCGTAATGTGTCAGAACAGTTGTTTTATGTTTGAATTATTGCATATTTGCATGTTAGTTTTGCATTTCACGTGTTCTGATGTAGTTTGAGAAAGACAGAATTAATCTCTGTCCAGTTTTTTTTTTATATATACTGTAGATATTCACATATTTTCTGCTATGAGTGTCATCCGCACCAATTGTTTAATTCAGTAATTACTAATAATAAGTAATAATTTGTTTTCTTTCTTCAAAAAGACAATGAATGTGTTAAAGTATCAGGTACGGAAAAATAAT
>JAZGTK010000776.1:17177-52833 GCA_036877625.1 Ambastaia sidthimunki
CTGTGCTTTCACCTCTAACAACTCTCCAAAACAAATGTCAGGGTGTTAATTACCAATTCCACTTAATGAGCTTTAGTGGCATAAAATATAATCTGATTTGATTCGATCATGTACATCAAATGCAACATCTAGTCAGTTTTAGTGCTGTCAAAGTTAACATGTTAATATGTGCAACATATTACCCTTATTTTTTATTAACAGTTTACTCATTTATTTAGTGTGATAACTGTTTTAAAATAATAAATGCACAAGTTCACAGAGTAAAAGTCTTTTACATTTATTGTACATCCGTAATATGTCAGAACAGTTTTTATGTTTGAATTATTGCATATTTGCACGTTAGTTTTGCATTTCACGTGTTCTGATGTAGTTTGAGAAAGACAGAATTAATCTCTGTCCAGTTTTTTTTTATATATACTGTAGATATTCACATATTTTCTGCTATGAGTGTCATCCACACCAATTGTTTAATTCAGTAATTACTAATAATAAGTAATAATTTGTTTTCTTTCTTCAAAAAGACAATGAATGTGTTAAAGTATCAGGTACGGAAAAATAATTTGATTAATCGTAATTCAGCATGTGTTATTTCTTTGACAGCCCTTATAGTTTTACAGCTGATGTTTTCTAACCTTCATAAACTTAATCTTGATTAGGACGACGTCACCGAATGTCACTTCTGCAAAACTAAAATAAAACAGCACTTCCAGAAGAGATCGGATGAGTGTTCAGGGAAAAGAGGTCACGTATTCTGGCTCTTTTGTCAATAGAGTAGCATATTTAATCTGTTTGCGTTTTCTTTTCTCACTTTTGATTTATGAGGAGTCCTTTTCTGCTGTCTGGTTTATCTGAGGAGATGAGAGATCGGTCTGCATTGACATGTCGAGAGAGAGAGAAAGGAGAGAGAGAGAGAGACTAATGATGATAGGTGCTATATTTAAATAGAGATTGTGGATAGATAGGCTCTGTGGCTGTCTGTGAGTCCCTGTGGAGCGTGTTGCTTTCCACCCATGCTTTTTATCCCTCATTACATTTAAAAATGAATGAGTAGTGCTGTGGAGAGGAAGGGAGGACGGGATCGGGCCTGCTGCCTCACAGGGTTCACCTGTGCTGGGGTAATACACTTTTATGACCTGCCTCCCATCTGGAGGTAGAACATTAGCATTACTTGTTTACTTGTCTCAGTCATAGATTTGTGTAAGAAAGAATATGTTTAAAAGACATATATGCATATGAAAATATAATGTTATAACAACAATGCCTTAAGTACTTGCCTGACCAAAAAAAAATAAAAAAATAGTTGAGCCCTGGTATATTATTTGTTGAGTTGTCAGAAGTTACATTCAGCAGTGAATAGAGCCTCTCTCTCTCTCTCTCTCTCTCTCTCTCTCTCTCACCCTTCCCTCTCTGTTTGTTTTCTTCCTTTCGTGACTCCCAGAGGTACAAACAGCTTTAAAAGTTAATAAAACACCTCTGGTTAGTCACTGGGAACACATGTCAGCAAAGAAAGAGAGAGAAGCCTGTGTTCTCCATGCTTTTATGTGTTTGTTAACATTGTGGGATGATCACCTGGAGCTGTTAACTTATATCACATTATCTTGATCATTTTTTGTATTGAATGATTGTCGTTTCTGTTAACGATATCCCCACCAAATATAGATGCAGACACGCCGCCATCGTTTTCTGATCCATTTATTTGTTCTGTCTTGTTTTCCTAGACCTTCCTGGCACAAACGTTTTTTCTTTACGAGAATTCCACCTCAATAAATGTGTTTGTAATTAAACACAGGCCCGGTCATGTGACCAGCCTAACATCATAAGATGGCGTGGTCGGCATGGACGTAGCATGGCAGAGACGACCTCCCACCGTCTGCCTAGCTTTCGGTCTCTCTACCCCAAGTCAGATCTGCATGGCTCCCCAGAGGAAACTTTGGCTTATCAGAGTCCTTAGTGTAGGATTGTGAAACTGACACATCCACTGATTTGCATAGAATATGATGACAATATGACAATATGATGATGCACTCACAATTTTGTGTTGTGCATAAACATGCCCCATTCTTTGCCAGCATGTTGAGTGTGGGGGGGTGAAATAGAGCAAGCATGTGTTGTTAAATGTTCCCACACTGTGTAAGACAGACCTGAGTGAGGGGAGTATGGAAAGTAGGAATCAAGGAATGAGACACATGGTTTTCATTGTGCAGCTGTTTATGTTGGGTGTGTATGTGCTTGCACTGTGGAGTCTTACCTGACAAACACTCTACCATAGATTTACACTCATCTCTGATCATTTCAGCTGAATAAATGTACTTCACTAGTACATTTATTTACATTTATGCAGTTGGTAAACGCTTTAATTCAGAGTGACTACAGTGCATTCAAGTTATGCATTTGATC
Source organism: Ambastaia sidthimunki (assembly GCA_036877625.1). Classification (NCBI taxonomy): domain Eukaryota; kingdom Metazoa; phylum Chordata; class Actinopteri; order Cypriniformes; family Botiidae; genus Ambastaia; species Ambastaia sidthimunki. The sequence goes on from JAZGTK010000776.1 coordinate 19,575, forward strand.
AGTAGTGTGTTCCCTGGGAATCAAACCCACAACATTTGTGCTGCTAATGCAATTCTCTACAGGAACACTAGTGTACTTCATGTAGTTCTTGTTTTTTGTGTATTTTTGTCTCTATATCAAAGAGCACAAGCATAAATAATACATGAAAGCCTCCTAAGAAACATGTTGGATAGAGGTGTGTGCAGGACTTACTTAATACTTAAGCCACGCCTGCTCTGAAAACAACCCAGTCATCTAAACGAAAGCCCTACGCTTTGCTTAGTGACTTCCACTCTGGATCAAACAGATTGTATAATGAGGGTGATGATTATCTGTGTTTTTGCGTTGTCTAGTGTGAGTCTGATTTGGTTTATCTCTCTAGTCACGTTCTGTGGCGTCCTGATTAAATGCCAGGATTACCATGTGCCCTTTCTTCAGTCCCACTGGCCTACTTGGGTCTTAAACACAACAGTCCTGTCTCTTGATTCTTGCCTTCTTCAGTCCCTCTTTTTCTTTCTGTTCCTGTCTGTCTCTCTCATTGGTACCTTCCTGCAGTCGTCTGGCCCTGACCTGATCCCTCCACCGTGTGATTTATGATTCGTGCATAATAGCTACGTTTCCAGAAATATGGCATCTCTGGGGAGCGTAGCATTTTCCCGGAGAGATTGCAATGTACGACAAAAACTGTTTTATTTCGAGTTGGGAAACAGAGACACAGGAGTGAGCTGTGTGCCTGTCAGCCGCCACTCTGACATGACTGATGGATGGATTGATCTCCTGACATTAGCACAGAAACGTTATATCAACGCTAGGGCTCGGTACTCTGATTTGAACATCAAATGTGGTGCATTGAGAGAGATGCTCAGGTGAGGAAAAAGAAATAGGGATATGTTTTAACATTATATAACAAATATAATTTAAATTTTCTAAATTTTAAAGCTGCAATCCGTCGCTTTTGCCTCTCTACTGCCATCTCTGTTTGAAACAGGGTACTTGTGGAGTTATTTATACAAGTTTAAATTTTAAACAACTGCTATAATAACAAGCTACAAATGCTACACCATCTATATTTCCTGGACATGCAATATAGTAGCTGGATTTTCTTTCTGTTAACACATGGACATTTCCCATAAAATCCGATTGACAGCACAAATTATAATCGTTATTATAAGTCTTACCATTGCGGGTGAGGTAGGAAGATTGTGTTGAACACAGATTGAACACAGATGTTCTTGCTGAATAACTGATTTTTGTTCATTTTGAACCAAAAAAGCTACACATCGCAGCTTTAAAATATGCGTGTTCTAATGTGATTGTATTATAATGTACAGCAAATACAAAAATTATTTAAAAGTAAATTGTGCAATTTTTTTTCTTTCTGGAGCCTCAGTATATGTTTATCCTTGATACTGGATGATAACATTGGTGAGTTTTTTTGTTAACCTCAGGCATTACCTCCCAGACATGATTGTGACATTCCACACCTGGATAAGGTAACAATTCCATCAAGTGTCCTTGAGCACATTTTGGAATCTTCACCACATCTTTTACTGTTGGAGTTCCATTTTTCTTGACTGAGGTCTAATAAAAGCTTGCACGTTCCTCAGTGACCTAATTTTAGCTCTGCAATTCACATTCAATCGATAATATTTTGAAAAAAATTTCCAGCTCTAGTTTTACAGTTTCTTTTCTTATTACACTTTAATCACTTCTAATCAAGTTTCAAGATATAAGTAGTCCAGACACCTCAGTGATGTTCAGGACAACCACAACCTAGCACAATCTGCTCCAATCTAAACATAATTAGATTGGGCCACATCCAGATGTCATTGGAGGACTCTGGCCAGCTGGAGCTGGAATGGAGGTCTCTCGTTTATTTTCTCTCTCTCCTTCTCCTTCACTCTCTCTCTGTCATTCTTTGGCGTGTGGTGGTTTGGATGAAGGAAGGCTTGAGTGCTGTCTTGCCTTAGCTACACTTGTCATTTTCTTCAACTTGCTGCGTTGATGGAAAATACTGAGACACACTCAATCACACAATAGTTTCTGCTTGACATCATGCGCAATTCTCACTTCCGTAATGCTTTTGTCCTTAAAGGTTAAGTAATTTCTGCACTAGCAGCCCCAAATGGAATTGCAGACTGTTTCCCCAGACGGTTTGTGATTGGTTAAGCCAATGTTGCTATGGCAGGATTAGAGAATCAAAGTTTAACCAGAATTTTTAGGCCCTGTCAGTAGATACCATGATTCTGATGAAAAACCAACATATAATAAAAGTCCAAGTTATTTTAAAAAATGTTATAGGTGTTTCACCAATATTGACTGATATTTTGAGGTCAGTTGGTACATTAGCCAATCAGCATTGTCAGAGTGCCATTTTTCTGTGCTTCCACAGTGATCAGTCACTTAGCATGAGGTGACTAAGGTTAAAAAACTGCTTTTGTAACTAAGTATCCAGGTCACGTACACCTGCTGAGCAACTGCCATGGATATGAATGAAGGTGTTAATGTGAAGCTTTCTTCAGGTATTTTAGAACGCCTATATCAGGGCATTTAAACAAACAGTAATACTGAAAGCTCCACTGAGCCAGAGTTTACCTTCTTCAGGGAAATCAACATACAAATGGCTTATATTTGTCTGCATATTACACACTTCACTTGCTGTAAAAATAATCGTACTGAAGCATCTGTATTATCTGTTAAGAGGTTGGACGGCTTCCTATAGAGGCACAGTAATATAAACTTCCAAAATATTACACAAATTAGGAATTTGTAAAAATAAATTCAACAAAATATAATCATAATGAAGACAGTGGTGGGCTGATTTATATTCCTAGAAAACTGGACACAATCTTTCTCAAAATTATAAAACACAATCTTTTTGGACAAGGACACGGAGACCTTAAAAACTCTCTCCCTCTGGTCTCATAATCCCCAACACAGTACACAGTCCTCTTCAAAGCTTTTTTGCACATTGTGTACACCCTGCGACATAAGGTCTGCCATATTTTAATAATGGACAAAATATATTGAATATGATTTTTCAGGCTTTCTGCACATATTATCACGCAACAGATTAGGACAGGATTTGTAGAGCTTAGCTGATGGACACATGCTCTCCCCGGGCACCCTGCAAATACAAATAGAGAATGAACATGATAGAGGAAAAGAAACAGATTGAGTAAGAACGTTTTTCTTGTCCAGCAGATTCTAGTACATCTAAAAGTGTCATATTTTCTGTGGTGACTCTGCTAATGCATTGGACACTTCCTGTAGCAGTCAGGGATGATATTTTCCCCGGAGTCAGCTGTTGTCAGTAGAGGGATTAGAGGTAGAAGCAGTACTTTGTGGACACTGGTTATTGTGATCTGCCATCAGCTCAGGCCTCACCAGCCTCTCACTTAATGCAGCTGTGGATGAGCCAACCACATATAGACAATGACCTACAGTAATGGTGGATTAAATTATGCTTTATGATCGCTTAAATGCTTCATGCAGTAAACAACATTTAAAAAGTTGGATGTTATAAAGATTTTTAAAGCATTATACATGCACTCCCTTCTACGTTATATAGCTAAATACAAAAGGCAATCCCATAATGCATTGTGGTAAGCACATTGGGTCAAATCAATCTAAAATGGTGGATGAGGTGAGATAATTGTTGATTATAAACATAAACGTGTTATTTCATTTAATAGCGTAGATATGTACTTTTAATGGAAAATAATTCTGGCATCAATTTGACACAAATTGATTATGTTCATTTTGTATTCTCAAGCATTTAATGTCAGTGAAGATTTCTCTGGTATGTCTAAATGTAGTATGAGGCAGTATATCATATAGGTTTATTTTACAGTCACATGACACCAAAGAAGCAAAACTGCATGCATAGGTTTCCTACTTCCTCTTCTGCTTTTTGTCAACATATTTTTCTTCACTTCTTTTAATGTAGGTCCTTGCATAAGATTTGTGAACATTTGTGCATTGTTCATTAAAAGCCACATCTGAGATCTATTTAATGATGTATAGGATTAGAATGAATCATTTATAAAAGTCGGAATTATGTAATATTTGGGTGCTTATGTAAGCCGCATGGACTGGCATGTTTTTTTTCTTGTTTCTGTGAGTCTGGGCCCTACAGTCCAGGTCAATCCAGCTTGATCCTGCATAGATTTAAAAGTCAGGGATTTGAGAAGGACTCTGTGTGTGTCATCCAATACGTTTATTCTGGCCATCTTTCTCTTCTACTGTATGTGTGTAAGACAAAAAATTTAGTTCATCAACATCATAATTTTGACCTTGGCATTCCATCAATCTCGTCTCACACGTGTTTTCTTTGCCCGGCCTTTTTACATAAGCAGGTACAGAACATTGTGTCTTATTTAGCTGTTGACCTGGTTAGAAACATCAGCTGGTTTACTTGTAGAGCTCTGTGTGTTGGAACATTCTGTGTGTGTACTAGAAATATTCCTGTTATGAAGGACTCTTACGTGCCTGCTGAATGTATTAGCGCGTTTAAAGGACCTTCAGCAACACAATGCAGCTGTGATTGGTGTACTGAAGATGAGAGCTCATCTGAAACAATCTCACGCTGATGTTCATGCTGCAGTGAAAGGCTTTTGAATAGCTTTAATTGATTCCGGGACAAATTGGTCTCAGTATCTAAGCTGTGTTTAAGGAGGCAAACTGCATAGGGGCCCAGTGTTGTTGGCATGCAGGTCATGTCATTAATTAGCCGTCCTGAGTGTCTCCTTCAGTACCTGAGTCACTTGAGGGCCACTACCCATGTTTACAATCAACACCTCGGCCTCACTCCAGCAGAGATTTTCCTGTAGGGGTGGAGAAGATAAACACTGGGTCTGCATCACTGGAAAATGATTATAAAGGTCAAATTAATACACATATCATATAATAGCATGACAAAAGATCATCAGCAAGGAAACTGAAACTAATCCTTCAACATTTTTCATCTGTAGTATTTAGCTAAATTCTTCTGTATGCATGGAACATTTTCATTGTGTATGTACAGCATGCATTAATTATCCATTATTTTTCTCTACCACTTACCCTGTATATGGTTGTAGGAAGAGCTGGAGCCTATCCCTGTTTTTCTCAGGCCATAGGCAGGGAAACACCCTGGACAGGTGGCTGTTCAGAGCAGTCCTGTTCTGCTTGTTTTTTGAATGTGGAGGAAACCTGAGTATCTAAAATAAACCTCACAGCAGCATGCAAACTTCACACAGAACTCAGAGAGGGCTCGAACCTTCTTACTGTGAGGCAACAGTACTACTCACTAAGCCATAAATAATCATTATATTACATTACAAGTGACACAGATTCTCACAAAGAGTTTTATACAGATACTTAATGCAAATGAAAACAGAAAGCAACCCCTGCAGTATATCATTCAGCATAAAACTCTGAGTGAGCATTTCAGCAGTTTTAACTGAGTCTTTAAATATATTAGCTTATGTTTTTTTAGTCATCTGTGTGGTTCCACATCAGCAGATAATGTCTCATCCAGGGTCCGCTCTACCCTCACTGGAAACAGCTGTTTGAGGACGTGCACTGGATTCCAGCAGTGTTTGAGGGCAAATGACAAAATGCATATTGTTAAATGAACGGAAGAACGGAAACTTAGTCATCTGGGAAAATGGAATTCTGTGTGACAATTAAAGCAGCTTTAAAGGGGAAAATCACTTAAGAGGCTGAACATTCTTTTTTTTCACAGATTCTGTCCACCAGTTAAGATCTGTGTTGTATCCTTAGCAGCAGATAGCTTTGTTTTATAGAGAAGTGCCAATAAATGCTATTGGTACAATACATTGAGTTCAGCGTTGGTAATAATTTATGATTAAACTATAGGCACATACTGTATATAGACATGATATGATATACTGATAAACAGTAAACTATATAACATACATAAATAACATGCATCAATATTATGAGGTTATGGTTAAGTCCAGGGAGCCCATTCTTTAGTATGCTGTTTATTAGAGCCTTTCGTTGAGTATTTGACTGATGTTTTCTGAATTATCAGTTTAAAGCAAAGCTATTTTGACTGTGTAAGAAGCCACAAGTGCCATATAGCCTATGTCATTATACTGGACTTGTTATCATAGTCTAGCCCAGTCGCTAAGTGACTCACTTGATTGGCCCGCGTCTTTGATGAGTGGAAAGCGTGATATCTTTAGAGCCCCGTGGGAAATTTGTTTTAAACCACACAAGCATTGTAATGACAGAGACGGCACATGCAATTCCCAGAGGGGTTTCTATAGTAATCACTAAACATAAATAATGAAGAGCAAAACAATAAGTCTTAATTCCACTGTGTCATAATTTATGCAGCTCTGTTTATTTTGGTTTAAATTCGGACACAATGAGATTATAAAAGTGGTTTTGCTGTATTGTTATGCTGTCTTTCATTCATTGTTCATTTATGCATTTGGCAGACACTTAATTCAAAATTAATTTACAGCGAAAGCTTCATTTTATAGGCTATGCATTTTAGCTGTATGTTTAACTTGGGAACCAACTATGACTTTGGCATTATTAGCAGCATGTGGAAATACAGAGCATTGCTCTTTTACTGATGTTTTTACCTTACTCCAGATTTACTCCAGATTTTCTTCCCATCCGGCTTCACCAGGCCACAAGGGAAGAATTAATTAAACTTAATTTGATATGTTAAATACTTGTGTTCTTTATTGGTTTAGTTCACAGAACTGTCTGCATTCTTTTCTAACACTGTGTATAATGTGTGGCTGGGAAGAGCAGGTGTTGCATCTATCTGCCTGCCTGACTCTGTTTGTCTCTCTGTCTTTCTACATAGATACTGTAGTGTGAATTTATGTACATAAAACCAATATTTAACCTCATGTTATATTCAGTCACCCTATGCACAAATGTATGTGTGTCTGTTTCTAGGTAAACGTGTGTTTGTGTGTGTGCACATATTGTGTGTTGTGTGTGCACATATTGTGCGTTGTGTGTGACGCATCGATTGAGGCATGACAGAATCACTCCATGTCAACAGATCCCCAAACTTCAGCTCCTTCAGGAGGGAGAAATTCTCTAGATGATGTTTGTCTTGACAACGGAAGTGGTTTAATTTCATTAATCAGGTTTAATTGACAACAGATGCTGGCATCCTCTTGTTTGGCATTACAAAGGTCTGGCCCTCGGATATGCTGTAATGTTCAACTCTCTGTGATAGCTGCTCCATGTCTACTTAAAGCTAACATCTTCTCTTTTGGAGCCTTTAAAATCGACTGAATAAAAATGTAGTGAAGAGATTTTGGGTGCTTATGCCCGTCTCACAGATGACATTCCATGCGGAACTGAGCACTTCATGGCCAGCATCTGTTATTCCCAGAGCAAGAACAGGGGATCTGTGCTGACTGTGCTTAATGTACAGTATGTAGACATCTTCATGTTCTTCCTGCAGGCCTACAGGTTAGTCCACAGGTTCTCCAGAGGTTCATTTTGCTGAGGAGCATCCCTGTTCACCTCCTTCTTCAGGTTCTCAAGTTTCAGGGCCATTTGTAGTCTTTTCTCACAAGCTCGGAATGTTCTTGTCTAATTCGTGCTTGGTACATTGCAATGGCTCTGGGACAGGAACCTAAACTTCTTTCATTCGTGTTCATTTAGTGTGTGTGTATAATACATTCAGATTCAAACTGAAATTCATTTCTGTTTGTTTGCCTTCGCCATAATTACAGAATGGAACACTCTTCTGGCGCTTTTAGCGTCGTCAGGTTCAGCCTACTGTTGGCTGTTTTTTAATTGATCCACTCCCAGTTACTGGCTTTTGTTTATTGCTGCTTTATTCATTGGGACTGTATTTGAAATGAGATTAATCAGGGGCTCTGAGCCAGTGAGCAATGCGGAGCTCTCCGAGAGCCTGTGACTCTCTAATTAAGGACACGGCAACAATGAAACCAACACGTGAACCGAGAGCACCCCAGTGCAGCGCTGTTGTTTCTGCGATATAAATAGGCAGATGATTCTTGTTAGAGCTCTTTATTCATCTGTTTGTCATCAGACGTCCTTTTGTCACAAGTTAAGCAATATTTGCTCTGTTTTGAGGGTGCTGGGGGTGAGTTCTATTTATGAAATAAGCAATAAGATCCCAGCTAACAATTTTAGGTTGTAAGAAGGTGTCAGAAGTAACAAAAACATTAAAATGTTAGTTTGAAAGTTCTAGGAATGTTCAAAATGTCTCATTTTTAGACATTGTATTAACATTATTGCTTGGTTATGAGAACGTTTTTTAAAAAATTTTAAATTCTGTAATGTTTTTAAAATGTTCCACTGATAACGTGTTAACGTGATTTAACATTAAAAAACATTCTACTGATGTTAGTGCAAGAATGTTCAATGTTCTAAGAACGTTCCCTAATAGCTGGGACTCACACAAAGTCATAGAATGAGAATTTTTTTTAAGGGTTTGTTAGTGTGATTATGAAGGATTAGTGTCATCAGATACACTGTATGTACAGTAGGGCCAGGTGACATCACTTGTTCTCTCTCTCGGTGCTAGTGGAGGGTTCCATAGGGTTGCTTGAGTTCAGCTCTGTGGTGTTTGGGGCACCGGGGGCAGCATGAAGCTTGCTGACGCATTCAGCCTCCCCTGTGATCAGGGAGAGAATATCGCTGCACAATGCACAGCCATGGACACACGCTAACACCCTTGTCCCTGTTATCACTGCCATGTTATTCAAATACTGTTCTGGTGATCTTTATGTAACTGGCTGCTAGTTTCTCTGCTACACTCACAATGTGGCGGCACTAGAGACCAGATCTGGGCAAAGAGGAAATCACAATGTACCCGCTTATAATGCAGCAGATTAATTTATAAAAAGATTTCTCCCTTATGCATAAACAGAAAGCAACACAGTAACAGCATGAACAACAGGAATTAAATCATTTTTGCAGACAAAAGAAAGTTTTCTTGGAAGCGTGGAAGAGATCAAAGAAGCAATTAATTTTTGTCTTTCCCTTTCAGACTAGATATTGTTGGTCTGTCTGTCAGTAATAACAAGTGACACAGATGTTCAAAGCTACTTGATTTTAAAACTTCTTGCTCTGTCAACAATGGAACAAATCAAGTTTTAGCAAAACAATCAGTATTTTCCTTATATGGAACAAAGCTGGTCTCTGGTGTCTTAACGCTGTTTAATCAGGGCCGTAGTATCTTGGATGCTGACGTCATGGAAACGGGCTCTGTAGGAACAGGTAACTGACTCAATAACTCCCACCATCTTAGAGAACCTAAAGCTGAATCCAGGCAAAGTGGCCACTCTCAATGACCCGATTCTGTCTGCAGGCTGCAGGCTTATCAATAGAGCCGGCTAGGTGACGTGCTGTGTGGCTGAATAGCTTGTTAACAGAGCAGCGCCGGACGCAGAAGTGATACCGCTTGAGAAAATCACACCAATGCCACAGTCATGCAGGCACCAATTCTCTTTGAAGTTTAATGATCGATGTCTGATAAGGTCATTTCGTTGTAGTTCAGAGTGATGTCAGAGTAAAAGAGTTGCACTGTATGGATTCAGAGATTAAAAAGAGATTTAAAGGAATGGTGCACCCAAAAATGAAAATTCGGACATCAACCTATATGATAAAATTTACTGTTCCTTTAATCCAGCCTGAAATGCATGTGTACTGTAATTAGTCTATGATTAAAATAATTTACTATTTTTCCATTGGAGTGACCCATATGTTAAATTACATGATGTATAAACGTAATATTTTCTTCCTTCCTTCCTTTAATGAAAGGGAAAACTCTTGCATTTTACAAATGGGTGTGTGGACTGTTTGTGTAACTATATGTTTGTGTGTGTTTTCTGAAGGTATACATGAGTTCCCCGATGATATGTTTACCAACCAGGAGCGCGTGGAGGGGGCCGTAGCTTTGCACGTTCTCTGTGTAAGTATCTCCACAATCTACCGGTCCTTTACATCACAGTAGCTTGAATGCCTCGTTTAAGCGGAAATCTATTTATAAAATGACATAAACACTTCAACTCACAAAGATACATGCTCCATTCAAACACTAGTTCAGCCTCTGATCTAACCTGTATGGTTTGTTATAATTGCTGCAAAGTGACCTGCTCATTGGGATGAATAGATGGATTGGCAGACTTAAAATATGGCCTAAGGTTCAACCATTGCCAGTTTACAAAAAGTTTTGTAATTTCTGTTTTGTTTAAAATCTGAATTCACCCAATACTGTAAATACAAAAATAAAAATGCTGCCACAAAATTCATTTATATAAGGAGTTAATGGAAGGATTTGATGAACCATAAATGTTAGTATAACTATAAATTAATAGACATGTAAATTGCTCACAGATAAATCTTTGTTAATGATATTAATGCTTATATAGTGTTACAAAAATCTGTAGACATCAAATCAATAATAGCTTGATTATATTCAGTGTGGAATAATCATGGTCATGACTTTTTCTCATTTTGTAAGTTGCTCTGATCAGCAAGTTTATTTCAGTAGTTTATACAGAAATGATTCTGTTCTCAGAAGATTTCTAGCTGATGTTCTCCGTGGTCTCACCACATCTTGTGATCAGATGTGCTTTATGTAAATCTAGATTAAAAGGGCTGCCATACACATTAATTAACATATCTGAATCAATTATCCTGTCAACTCTAAATCCTGATCCATTTTAATAAAACTGTATCTCAGCAATCCAATTACAACATAATGAAATCAGGTTCAGATATCTACTTCAATAAAAGTAATGTAAAACATTTTATTTCTCACAAGACCATATTTTTTGATTTAATGTGTCCATGTGTATTTTGAAGCTCTATAATCATACTGTATCCATGAGGAATTTTAAGAGGAACAGAGTTGATTATTAAACATAATTGGAAACTTCACAAAATGCTGTGTGCAATCTCTGAGCAATAACATTCTCCTTTGGACATTTTCTTTTCTTTTTCTCGAGATAAATAAATGTAAGAAATAAACAAGACAAGTTATAATTGTTTCTATGGCAATCAACATTATGGCACGAATAATGCTAAGAGACATCCCTCAACAAAATATTTCTAATTCAGGAATAAATACAGGAATTCTAATGATTCTAATTCAGGAATTATATTAACTGCAGTGGTTTTTAAGAATATACATCTAGTTGTTTCGTTCCTATCCTCTCATTGTAAGTTCTCACAGCGTGACTTTTTGTCATGCACTGGGCTGTCTTGCCCCCATAGGCCCGTCTGAGTGCTTGTCTGAGTGAAATGGCAAGTGAAGCAGGTACTGATGTGGTACTCGGTGTTCCCGTTGCAATCCCCTGTAGGTTTGGTTTGACACTGCCATTGTTATGTGTTGCTTAGATAGTTGCCCATACACAGAGAGTAAGTGGATGGTAAAAGAAACATCTCTAAGACTCCCTCCAGCTGTTTTCTTGCTTTATTTATCTTCAGGGGCTTGGATAGCCCAGTTCTGCCCTGTCAGAAGGTCAAAAAAAAAGCACGAGGAGGGAAGGAGAGCCGAGTGGAGAGATTATGTAACAGGCACGCTGTGCGAGCATGGCAGCGTGGCGGCTGAGTTGAATTACATGCACTGATTGGCAAAGTCTTGGCGGGAAAACAGTTGGCAGACGGATCCCATTGGCTGATTGGAGCTCATTTTGATTGTATGTGTTTGCAGGCTTGTGTGTGTATTGTAAAGCGAGTTCCATGTAAAGCCATATTCATTAACACATACACACACAATTGGGTTTACACGTTTGGGAACATTCCATAGATTTAATGGTTTTTATACTGTACAAACTGTATATTCTATCCTCCTACACTAACCCTACCCTTACCAGAAAACTTTCTGCTATTTTACATTTTCAGGGTAGATTATTCTGTGTGATTTATAAGCTTGTTTCCTCATGGGGACCCAAAAAATGTCCCCACAAGTTTAAAATTTACTGGTATTACTATGCTACTATGTTACTGGGAACATTTGGTGCCCATAATGTAGTGAAAACCAGGACCACACACACACACATACAAATGTTATATAATATTTTAACTTTAATTGATTTGTTTATTGATTTGTAATTTAATTTTCTGTCATTTTTAATAAGTAATGTTAGCAAGGTCAGCATGTTTTGTTTGTATGTACACACCCAAGTTGACACACATATGTGTGACTGTGTGTTTTGTATGTACTGTAGGGAACATGGCATCTGTGATTCACACCCATCTAAACACACCAGATGTCAGCGCAACTAATCCTCAGCACTGCATAGACACACACACACTTATATGCAAAACATGGTAGCTTGTGCAACAAAAAAACATCACTGGCAACTCAATTTCCGCCTCACTCTGCATGCAAAGGGCAGCAGCTTCCTTCAGTCCCTTTCTGTCATGAGGACACTTTCTAAGAAAAGGTCTGATAGTCTCAGTAGACAACTGTTCCACTGGAGGGCAGATTGCTCTGAGAATAACTGAGTTTAATGGTGTTGACACTCATGTACTCAAATCTGCCCTCGTGCAAGATTTTCGCCTTGCACAGATTTCATTCTCTTCCTGCAGCGGCTTTTAGAGTGTTGTTTAACCTTCTTATGTAATGTTTCTGTGAATTTACTGAGGCTTCACAAGTAGCTGATTTAAAGTGGTATTCCACCCTGGACAAATCTTGACTTTAAAGACTCTGGAAGGATATTTTATTTGGTTACATATTAGGATGTAATCTCTGTCCACATTTCACATTCACGCTGCAGTCCTTACCCTCCCCAGCTGACAATTTTAGGTTGTAAGAACGTTTCTCTGTTTCCGTAACAAAAATAAAAGTAAAAATTTTTTTTTAAATGTTCTAGAAAGAACGAAGAAATGTGGTTATAAGAAGATGATTTAAGCATTTTTTGTTTCTGTAACATTTTTAAAACATTCTACTAACAACTTAAGAATAACATTTTTAAATGTATGATATATTATGTTACAAAGATTCTACTAACATTACCGCAAGAACTTTTTTGAGAACTTTGAGAGAACTTTTAGAGAACCATTGCAAATGTTCTAAGCACATTCCCTAGCTGGGTCATTTCTTGTCAATAATCATGTTAATGTTAATTATCAAAAGGGACAAAAAGTGACAAAACACAGCATTAAACATTTTGTAATTTTATGTTCGCTCTTTCTCCATCTCTCCGAAGGCCATGTATATGTTTTACGCTTTGGCACTGGTGTGTGATGACTACTTTGTGCCCTCTCTGGAGAAGATCTGTGAAGTAAGACATTCATTAAATCTACCCACAGTTCTGCAATCACAGAGCCTTTGGAAACATGTTTAAGTCTCTTTCTCTTTTAGCGCCTTCACCTCAGTGAAGATGTAGCAGGAGCCACGTTCATGGCAGCAGGAAGTTCTGCTCCTGAGCTCTTCACCTCAGTCATAGGTAAAGCAGAACATCTACACAACATGCCTTTGTGAAAACAGAAGCATCATATCTAAACAGCTGGAGAGCATGAACCTTCATGTGCACTTTGTAAGCTCTCCTCTGCTTCCTGTGCAGGTGTGTTTATCACTAAAGGAGATGTAGGAGTTGGGACAATCGTGGGTTCTGCTGTCTTCAATATCCTCTGCATCATTGGAGTGTGTGGGATCTTTGCTGGACAGGTGCTTATTACTCTGCATGTCAAAACACACACAAACACTGATAAATATTTTTGAGCTAATGTATGGGCATGAGAACCTCTTAAATGTCTTTTACAAAAAAGGGAAACCTAAATTTGTATATTTGTATACAATATATGTATACTCAGCTAACAATTTTAGGTAAGAATGTCAACCTAATGTTTCCATCAAGTAAAAAACATATGTTTTTTAGATGTTGTATTAACAGTATTGCTTGGCTATAAGAACATTATATAAACATTTTTAAATTCTGTAATGTTTTAAAAAAAATCACCACTAACCGCTTAAGAATAATGTTTTTGTTATATACGTTAACATTAAAAACGGTTTTAGTTATTATACTGCAAAAACATTTTTGATAACTTTAGGGAAACATTTAAAAAACGTTAGCCATTCTCTGTTAGCTTGGTATATGATATAAACTAGTCAATCCATCCCTATAGCCAGTAAGACATTTTCTGAGAAACATTCTGAGTTCTCAGCATCAGTAAGAGAGTGTCTTAAATATGATCGAGATATATGCAGCCCTCCTCTAAACCTCTGCCCTTAATAAAGCCATTACTGAGTGCACACTGACAATGAGAAGTGGGCCAACTGCTCTCAGGGGTCAACAAGAGTAGTTGATGAGGTCAGCCATGTCAGCTGTAGTATTCCTTTTTTTTCTATTTCCATCCTCCTTGCTTTCCACTTCATTCAGTCATTCACACTTTGTTGGTTTGACCTCCTGGGACTCATGTTAAAGCAAAGATGATATGAAGAGGTTTTATCTTGGCACAAAGATGGGAAACTGCTTAATAGTTGTTTTTCTCTCCAGAAGCATTCTGGGTAGACTGATAGTCTTGTCTTGTGTCACATATAGTAAACATACACACAGACTATAGAAGCTATATTAATGGGAACCTCTCATAGACAGTGGTTTCATACTAAGAAAATGATTTCACTATATTATACATATAACAAACTTTTTCGTACTAAGATAATTTTTTTTAGAATTACATACAACTATTTAACCTGTTGACATTATTAATTTAAAGTATAGTTTTGACCCATTTAAATTTTTTATTTTATATTTGGTAAAGCTAAACTTAGTTTAGACAAATCTGTGAGCGCACACACAAACACACACACACACACACATGCATAAAAAAAACGTTTCATTTAATACTTTATCTTCACACTAATGAATAAATAATACACGCTTGTGACCGCAAATTAATTCTATATTACCATGCCTAATCTACAACTAATAGTCATGCTAATAAGCTAAGTCTAAGAATATTCATTTCTAGATAAATTGTTTATTGTAAATATTGCTAGTCCTAAATTACTTATTTTATTTTTGGAATATTGAGGTCTTTATAATATATATTATCTTGGCTTATTACTTAAGAATCCAAGTATGTGGATTTCATTTATTTATTTAGTTTGCTTAATGAAACTAGAATCCTATATCAGTAATGTCAGTAAATCATTCCTAAAATGGCCCAAGGCCATAAGACACTAACACTTACGCAGAGAGTCTATCAGAGCGGAGGGAAAAAACATCTGCAACAATGGAGCTTCTGGTTGCCACGGCAACACAAAACGAAGTGTGTTACCTGCGGTGTAGGTTAAGCTGTGGTGGCGTGAGCAACAGTGCGTTGTTTCCGATGCTGTGACGTAAATCTGCTTTTTATGGCAGGATCACGCTGCACAATGACACGTATTTAACATTAATTACTTCATACAGTTCAATCAACAGGATTTGGCACAGGAAGTCCTGTCCATATATGGACTTCACTCCACTTAATTCATTTCCTTTATTCACTGTTTGTGCATGGCCTCCCATTCACACACTCCAATATGTCATTTAAAGTTTTTCAACCAATACCCATAACTCCTCACAAAAAAATCGTAATATAGTAACAGAATTAAGATTACGTAGATTAGATTACGTAAGACATAAAGGCATGACAAGTACATTTTAAAATCCTTTTGTACAATCAGATTGGAGAAGATTTATTTATACTTGTGCAGAGAGGGGGCCCATTTTACTGTTGGTGTTAACTGCATGAGTTGGTAACAATGTTGTTTTTGACACATGATTTATTTAAAAGTAAAATAGAGGACAGATAAAAGTTTTTACAGGAGTTGGTAGCTCAGAATATTCTTAAGTGGTGAGAATAGACCTTTAAGGTGTAGATGTAGGAAATGTCAGGAGTGAATTTCTTTATATTAAATAAAGCAGGGTGTTATATTAAATAAAGCAGGGTGTTTTAGAGGTAGTGAATTTTGTGTTACATTTATAGTTGCACATAGCTTTAAAAATTTCTATACACACACACACAAAACTGTCTTTTTGGAGCGCCACTGTTTGTCTCAGTAAGTTAGACTGATCAGAGATGTGCATCTTGTGTCATGCATATGATTTAATTGGTGTAAAAAAACACATTCGGATCATACTGAACTGAACAGATTATGCTTTTTCATAGTATGGAAAAAAGTTTTATTTACATAATTTTATTTATAACTTTTATTTATTTATAACAGAAGCCAAATGAGTTTAAAATGAGGTTGGTAGATAAAGCGATAGAATTTTAGTTTTTTTAGCAAATAAGCTGCAGGTGTGATTCAGGTAAACTGAACAAATTAAAACACAAATGGATGACTGTGTTCTTAAAACTTAAAATTTTCCTATTGCAATTTCTAATATTAAGTTAAAAAAAACAAGTAATTTTTTTTGTAATTCTTTGAGATTGTATTCGAAATCCACTTACCCTGTAATGTCACGGGACCTTAAGTGATCAGTATCCTCTATTTATCATTCAACTTTAGGCCTTTATAATTTCTGTCCCCACAAACACATCTAGTTCTTCAAAGGAACTAAATCGTTTAAATGAAAGTATTTTAATGCTCTGATATTGGCTGTCCTACTTGCTTTATTGTGTGTTTTGGATGTTGTTTCTTTATTGCTTATCTGTGTTTTATTTGCCCTGTTTACCCTGTCGATGCAGGCAGTACGACTCTCATGTTGGACACTAATGAGAGACTCTGTGTACTACACTATCTCTGTGGCGACTCTGATCGTGGTGAGTAGAATCTAAGTGGCTTCTCTTGCTCCCCTGAAATTTATGGGCCTCCTCGTGCAGCAGGAGAGGAGAAGCAAGTGGCTCTCCCGTGGGGCCCGTGGCCTGCATCACAGGCCTCTTACTTGCCCACATACCGCATGTGTTCCCGGCACAGAGCAACAACAAACATGGAGTAATAGTACCCAGGACCTGAAAAACAGAGATGTTAATCAAAAAACTTTATTAAAAATCTGATTAACAGACAGAACATATTGTACAGCTATGATTTGCATTGAACCTAAACAAGCTTAGTTCTTGAAGTTTGTGAAATCCTCTCCAGACATGAATATGTATGAATATGATACCAGTAAGCTCCTTTTGGAGCTTTTTATTATTTACATGGTTGTATTTATGTTCTGCAACATCTACAGTTCATAAGTTTGCATAACCTTACAGAACCTACAAGATGTTAATCTTAAAAAAAGTTAAATTAGGGAAATAGCATTTAGTTTTTTTATTATTATTTAGTAGTACTCTGATTAAGTTATTACACATAATAAATATTGCATATGTAACATATATACTGTACCGTTGGATCCAAAAGTCCATAGTGACCACTAATTTAAACAAATATACATTTTTTGAATAAAATGAAGAAGAAATATTTTGGATTCTCTTCCTGGTTTTAAGTTCATGAATATAATGAAGCAAACTCATTAACACCTATGTTGACAAGTTAACACCTTTGTTCTTGCTGGGATAATATGGATCATAAAAGTTTTGCACAAGCTTGCATAGTCCAGGTCACTTTTAAGAAAATTCTGGAATTCGTGTTTTTTAATTTTTAGTTTCTGTAATGAAAAGAACTGTTTTAAATTGCCAAACAAAAGCAATACTAATGGTCTCGGATTTTGGGTCCCACTGTATATACATACGTGTTCATTTATTGATCCACACTGATAGTATGTGCATGTAAGGTGCTCAGCCTTTTTGATCGAATGCTTTTGATGATTGAGTATTCATCTTAAGTGAGCTCATATCGCCCTCTGGTGGTCAGATGAAGACAGTATCGTATTAGTTCAGAAATGTTTGTAAGATGTTTTTCTGTTTTCTTTCTAGTTCATATATGATGAGAAGGTGACATGGTAAGATTAAAGTGATTCTTACACCAGAACCTTATCATTTTTTAAATGACTGTTTTGCCACATTCAGTCACTTATGTAACTTTTTCTCAGGTGGGAATCTCTCATCCTAGTGTTGATGTACCTGGTTTACATTATAATAATGAAGTAAGTTTGCTTTTTACTGCTTTATACTGGAAAATGTTTTATTACAATTGTTGATCATTTTAAATTCATATCTACATCAGTGAATCTCATCTCTGCTTATATTATTGTTATTCTGCTACACAGGTTTAACTCACGAGTGGTGCATTTCCTTGAACGACGGAAAAAGAACTCTGGAAATCTTGGTAATGGCACCACAAGTAACACAGACATCGATGACGGGTGTGACGCCACTGTTGTGTTGCTTAAGAAAGGTAAATGTAATAGTGTGACTGTTTGCAGCTTTGTCTGTATATATGTATGTGTGTGTGTGTATATATATATATATGTGTGTGTGTGTGTGTGTGTGTATATATATATGTATGTATGTATGTATGTATGTATGTATGTATGTATGTATGTGAATATTTATGTGCATATGTATATTTAGTATATACACTGTATATATGAATATTAACAATATGAATATGTATATGTTTTTAAAAAACACAAATTACCAGACAGAATGCACATACTGTATGTTAGTATTTACATAAGAGGCTCAAGCCTCTACCACTATTTACACTTACTGTAAATAACCTGTGCTGCTGGATTAATAGCGCAGACATATTGAAGTTAGTCATCTTAATATTTATTTTTTCTGCCACTGTTAGCCAATTTCAATAGAAAACCATCAGTGCTGATGGTGGACGAACTCTTGTCTGCATACCCTCATCAGCTGACCTTCTCTGAGGCCGGAATGAGGATCATGATAACCAGCCACTTCTCTCCCCGTACACGTCTCACAATGGCCTCACGAATGCTCATCATGGAGGTCAGTCATACACACACCTGTACACACGTACCTTTACCTTTGCAAAAACAGTTCTGGCAAACAATACTACATCTACAAGTAGATTTACAGTACGTGTTGTACCTTTATTACAGAAAGATATGTCTTGTGAATGAATGTTTTGTGTATTTGTGACTGCAGAGGCAGCGTCTGATAAACAGTCGCATTAGTAACGGGGACTCAGATGTGACAGTGAAGATGCCAGGAAAACGTGGGGTGGAGAATGGTCTGGCAGGACCGGACCGAGGTCTGAATGGAAGAAAGGGTGGTCACCATGACGACGACACAGGAGGGGCTGAAGCCGGCACTGACACCGAAAATGAAAACGAGGACAACGAGAACAATGAAAATGATGAGGAGGAAGAGGAAGAAGATGAGAACGAGGGGCCCTACGTTCCATTCCGCTGCCCCAGTACATTTATTACTGATCATTAATATTGCTATAGGCTTATGCTCTATTTCCCTAGCATACAATCTAGAAACCTGAAGAGTGTTACTTTACTAAATGTATTGCTTAAAGGGACAGTTCCTTCAAAAATGAAAATACATTTACCCATCCTAATGTTCCAGACCCATTTTACTTTAATTCTTTGTGAATGATAACAAGATTTTAGGTAGATTTTTCAGCCAATGTATTAGTGGCCCCCCAAAAAAAATCTAAGATTACAAGAATGTAGTCAATATATTTTCAGAATGAAGTCTGCATTGTAGCATTATGAGAATAAAGATAAAACAGGTTTGAAAATGTTGTGATCTTGTGCAGGTGGGGGCTGTAATAAGCTAAAGTGGCTGCTGGCCTGGCCACTGAGTCTGCTGCTGTTCTTCACTGTGCCCAACTGTGCCACACCCCGCTGGGAGCGCTGGTACATGGTCACATTCATCTCATCCACCCTCTGGATCGCTTCCTTCTCCTACATTATGGTGTGGATGGTAAGTGGATCCTTTGGGTTTCCACACAAATACTGTTCAATGATTCTTAATGGCATATTGGTTTTTCCAATAATAATCTTATTGGCTTATTGATACTCTTGTGACAGGTCACAGTGATTGGTTACACTATGGGCATCCCTGATGTCATTATGGGAATCACTTTCTTGGCTGCTGGCACCAGCGTTCCTGACTGTTTGGCCAGTCTTATTGTAGCACGGCAAGGTAGGAACAACCTAATTTGAAACAATGATTTTCTATTCTCAAATATAACTGTTTTTTTTAAAGATTAGGTGCCTTATGACAAATAGTTTTGGTGTACATTTCTTCACATTCGTGATGGTTCTGAACTCTTATATTTCTGAACTTGTTATGTCTCAATCTTTTTTAGGAATGGGTGACATGGCAGTGTCTAACTCCATTGGCAGTAATGTGTTTGATATCCTGATTGGTCTTGGTTTGCCCTGGACCCTCCAGACTTTAGCCATTAGCTATGGCTCAACAGTAAGTCGATCATTTCACCTTTATGTTTAATGATAAACTTAAATGCTTAGCAAGGAGTCCAGAACTGACACAATGAATAATCTTCTTAAAAGTTTGTAGTTTATATTATATTACATGCAGTTATAGGTTTTGTGGAAAAAACATGGAAACAAGTAGAAATTTTGATAAATCAAAGGTCTGTCTACATGTTTGTTTATCTCTGGCCTAAATTGAACACACATGTAGTACTGGGAAATTTCTCTCTCTCTGTCAGTAAGATAAACACAAGGATTTGTTTGAAATTATTTGCCAACAACCTCTAACACCTCTAACACATGCATATGTTTAACATTCTTTTAGTTCATTTATTATTCTTTTAATTTGGAATAATAACGCTACAATAGTAGCTAATAGTAGCTACAATAAAGCTACTATTTATTTTCGAATATCAATAAATACGTTTTAATTTAGAAGGACAATAAAGCTACTCTGATTCTTTCTTATCGCTTTTTCTGCCCAGATTCACCTGAACAGTAAAGGCCTAATTTTCTCGGTTGGACTGCTGTTGGCATCTGTGTTTCTCACGGTATGTGTAAAGGAATCTCTTCATTCAATGCTGTTTATATGTTTGGGCAAAGCAAGGAAATCATTTAAACTCTAAGAAATTTTTCTTTCCTCTCAGGTTCTCTGTGTACATCTGAATAAGTGGAAACTGGACAAACGGTTGGGGTTCTTTTGTTTGCTGATGTATGCCGTCTTCCTGTGTTTCTCCATCCTCATTGAGTTCAACATATTCACCTTTGTCAACCTGCCCACCTGCCGTGAGGAATGAGATCACTTGTGTTCTCGGCTCTTCTTCTTTGACCCTGTGAGGACAATGGCACAAGTCCTCGTATCAGAGGCAGGCCGGCTCTCGTTCTGAAGGAATATTTATTTATTCATCTAGTTACTCTTTTTTTCCTTTACAATGGGTACAATATCGATGGAGACTTTGAGTCTGTGGTATTATAGGAAAGGAGAGAAATGAGCATTTATGTTTTGAAGGATGGTCCTGTTGACCGATATAGACTCTTCTGATGGGAAAGAAAAATGGTAAAAGATGACTACTGCCTGGATTGATGTGAATACTTTATTTCCTCAGATATTTTGCGTAATATATATTTAAAGATTATGATGTAAATGTATTTTGACACATTTTATTAGCTGCTAATGGACTGAAAAAGAGGCTGGACTTTTAATTAATATTTGTAAAATTATAGATTTATGAGGATTCAGTAGGAAATGATTATGCTGAAAGGTACTGGTTACCTATTGCAAGGACTTGTGAACAGTGCTGAAGTGGTAAACAGAGAATCCTGTTGTTTTATTTGGGCATTACCCAAGTCACTACATTCATATTTTAGTTTGATTTGAAGGATCTGGGCTCATTGGTATATTTACAGTTTACTTTGCAGGGAGGAAAAAAGCAGAAAATAGATCATATCAGATCAAATTTCAGTCAAAAATCTTTGCATCACTTTTTAGGGAAACAGCAGGTGTTTGTTTGCAATACCTGTGTGGAAACTTGTTGGAAAACTACAACATACTACCAAGATAATCTTGTGTGATATAAGGGGTTTCTATAGATGTGTTTATGTTTATGACTTTTGTGTCTAACACTCTGTATATACCGAAACAGAGAAACGTTTATTTATTAATTTATTGAAAACTATTTATGCACATTACTTTCCTATGACATACTGAAACAAAACCAACCCACAGCTGTCCCAAAGAACAGACCGTTCTGGAGTTTCAGCCAGTCGACTCTGTTTAGTTCTGCAGATGTTGTGTGTGAGCCTTTTCTACTGTATTTCTTCTCCATCTCTGACTATTATGCACCCTTTTAGATGCACCTTTGACTCAATATGTAACACAGTTTCTACTATTTGATACATATGTGACCATGACATGAGAGGTTATTGTAGAGGTAATTTTTTGAACACTCCAAACTTTGGCAGGCAATTACGAAATATATATATACATATATATTTTATACTTAACTGTTTTGACGTGTACAAAATGGCCCATTTCCTGTTAAGAGTGAATGGCCTGAGTGAGCCACATGCCTAAGCAGCTGATTAGCAGGAAATGTGTCCTGGTAAAATGAAGCTAACGTCTGTCATTTTGATGAGGCTGTTTCAGCAGCCTGTTTTAAGTAGGATGTAAATTCTTAGGTGTAAATCAAAAGAGCCTGTGGAAATTTGTTGTATAATAGCTCAAGTAATTTTCTGTTAGCATGCCACAGTTTTAGAGTATATTAAGAATTTTTCAATAAATCCTCTCAGCAGAACAGATCGAAAAGTTATTTCCATGGATTCAGGTAACAACATGGACTTGGTTTATTTTTTTGAAAGCTTATGGGTTTGATTGTAAGTCGTGGGGGCTCAATTCTTGGACTTTTTTAAAAAGGCTACATGAATGCCTTGTTTTGGAGTATGCCTCTGATACTGGAGCAAATAGACACCACCACAATACATTACAAGCTGTAAGATTTTAACTGTGGCACAGTATGTGTGGACTTTCAAGTTTCTGTTTGTTCTCTCTCCTATTAGAGGGTTTTAGTAAGCTGGCAAAGTAGCGATTCTGTGGACTGTCATAGTCTAGTTAGCAACTTTATACAGGTTTCTTAGACTGAAAGCATATTACAGGGACATTTGTGTTTTATGCACTGGGTAAAACTGGTTGTTTTGTCTGTCATAATTTAAGAATAGAATTTAGGTGAAATAGAAACATATCTGGAAGAGTATTGCAGCAAAGTATTTTTTATCACAAAGCAACTTTGTATTTTGTAATGCAAAATGTTTAGAAATGTTTTCTGCTTTAAAAGTCTTTAGAATGTGCTTCAAGTAAACATATTTATTCTTTAGCTCATAAAACTAACTATCAATTTGTCAGCTTACTGTCATTACCTAGCATGTTTTATATCCAAAGCCACAGTTTAGGATATTCTAGGGCATTCTGTTTAACACTGATGTAATAGTTGGCAGTGATTATATTAGCAAATATGAAGATTTTATTTTGTAGCTCAAATCACTTTGAAAAAATAGAGCTCATAAAAAACTGAGGCCTAGTATACTTCCCAAAAAAAATAAACAGCAGGTCTAACAGTTAATCAATGTTCTGTTTCTGGTAAAAATAAGCTAGGTGTAATTCAAGTAATGTGGAGCTGTCTTTGGGTGCTGAAGATTGTTGGTTAATTATTTTCTTGGTAAAGCAGGGTATTATAAGAACAATGTCAGGAGAACAGGGTTTATTTAAATGAAAGAAATGCAATAATATTTAGATTAATTAATGACTGTGTTTATATATTTTTGCTCGTAAATTCTAAACACATTCTTTGAGTCTTATATGCTACATAACTCTTTCAGTAAGTTTTGATCAAATTTGTCCACTCTGTGCTCCAATAGAATTGAATTGTTTATGGTTGCAGTACCGGCCATATTAAAGGCAGAAATACTAGTCTACAAAATGAATTATTATTATACACTGATCAATGCTTTTTGGTCATCTTTTGGAAATGAAAGTGCTGCTGTTTGTTTGTACGCACAAGTAACTAAATAATAATCACAATAATAATAGTTTGAGGGCATGCACAACCAATTAGCCCACGATTAAACAAGCTTTACTCATATTTCCTTTCTTGTCTGCAGATACTTCTTCAAGGATTCAGGCATATTTGAAACAAAAATGTGATTTTTACAGATTGATGCATTGTT
Organism: Ambastaia sidthimunki; assembly: GCA_036877625.1. NCBI lineage: Eukaryota > Metazoa > Chordata > Actinopteri > Cypriniformes > Botiidae > Ambastaia > Ambastaia sidthimunki. The sequence goes on from JAZGTK010000776.1 coordinate 43,541, forward strand.
GATGTACATAAATATACATACATGAAAGTCTTCATTTTTTGTCTTCGCTTGTATATCTGTTGACTATATTTTCATAGGTACTGTACAATGTTTGGGTCCTTTATTTGTTTATTTTTAATGTTGTTGTGTTGAGGGTTTTATACCCATTGGTTTGCTAAATTGCATGGGGTATTTTAATATAATAAATTATTTATGTTTATTACTATTACGCATTGTTAAGCACTGGACATACAGCTGTGGAATTAGACCTTAGACAAATTGTTGCATGTTTTTTTTCGTTTGTTTTATTTTTAAAAGGGAACTCTGCTGGGCTTCTTCAATGACAGCATAAAGTAGATATTTTATTCAAAGTTACTGATGTCTTCTGGATTTCAGGAATCATGAAAAATGGTGGTTGGCTTTATGTACTATTAACTATTTTGTTCAGGTGTTTCAGTTGTATATCAGAAAACATTTTTGCTACTTGAGCATAATTAAAATGATCTTTGCTGAGGTATGCCTTGCTGTCATCCTTACAAATATGTGTGCGTTTGTGTGTGTATGGTCCTGGTATTCACTATGTTATGGGGACCAAATGTCCCCACAAGTATAATAATACCAGTAAATTTTGTTTTTATGTTTATGTCCCTATAAGGTAACAGGCTTATACATCATACAGATTTTTTAAATCTAAAATATAATGGTTAGGTTTAAAGGTAAGGTTAGTGTAAACATATGGAATGGACCCATAAAACCCAATGAGTGTGTTACTTAAATTGACATAAATTCATACCAAAAAATGAGCGAAACCTGACAAATCTGGGCAAAACCTCCTTTTGGGGTCGTCCTCATTTGTGAAGACGATTAAAAAATATAGTGAATAATTTTATTATTATAAAAAGAGTTTTCTGTTAGGGTAAAGTGTGATTTAGAGTTAGGTTATATTGTTTATAACTAGCTGTGTATATAAACAATAAAAGCTCATTTAGATAAGTAAACGTGTGCGCCCACAGCTACACGTTTTTAAAAAGTAAAAGTGCCTCTAAATATTTATAAGGCTCATAATTTGGTCAGACCACGCTTTGCATTCAATCTAATTATTTTTAAATGTTTACATGAGAGTTTTGGGGTAGGGTGTCGTAATTATACATTCATCATTATCGTAGTATGGAAACCATTGTGTTGTTATACTTGGTTATGTTCTCACAATTAACGTAGTACGTCCTGAAGTATACAGACACATATTTATAACCAGGTTATTTTAGGTGGTCCTCAGTGGTCCTTCACTGGATGAAGTAAGAAGCCTCCTAAATTCTCCAAATTTGCTTGACCATCCAAAATGTACTGATGGTCACAGTTTCTGTTAGGTTTATGGTTAAAGAATGGAGAATTATTAATCTTTATCCTGGTCAAATAAGATATTCTTACTAGTTTGAGGGAGGAAAATGTGTGCGTGAATGAGAGAAGCTTTCCTGTAACTAATTTACCGCTGTTTTCATTTCTTAGACTTTAACTTACTGTATAACGGAATAGCACAACTTGTAAATGCACGCCTGTAACTAAATTTGGTGACGTCACTGCTCGCTGTGCTTGTGGAAATTGTAGTCCATTTTAAATTCCCAATGTTCCGCCAACGTTGCTGTGACGTTTTGGTAACGTGGTACTAGCGTTAGCTGAGAACCGTTTGATAACCATTTCCGCATATTCCTCGTACATATCGCCGCGTTTATCAAGAAGAGCATTTTCAGGGATTAAATCTGGCATAAAGTGTTGTTTGTACATTTCAAATAAAAACGTACTCATATAAATGGATCCAAGCAATATCAGTCGCACAAACTGGCCTATAAACCGACGGATGGAGGGTTTCGTGATCAAACACGCTGAAAACATGGCACTGGGGACAGTTCAGAGATGTTCCTCAGCTGTATCTGAGGATATGCAACCTCTGCCAAACGACAAAAGCTCAGAGGACATCCCGGGGCGGGCCGAGGTGAACTACAACGCGAATACAGGGTCCTTTACTCCCGCGGCAATGGCGGTTAAATGTATGCACGAGGATGCATCTTCATTATCAGGTAACCTGTAAATATGATCGCAACTTAAAACCTTATTTAGTTGCCTTCAGTCGTAGCGAAGTTCTGCTTTACAAGATGTGCACCTAAATCGCATCAGATGTCCACAAATTTGCAAATTATATACTGTACTCTAGACTCCATAGAAAAAAACACTGATTTTGTAACGTGATCAACAACTTTTGTAAAATGCATGTAAACAAACATGCTTCGTGGGCGTTTGAAGATAGAATGACGTATAAATTAAGCGCAAAACTAGCATATGAAATACCATTCATTAAAGGAATGTAATGTGAAGTCCTTTAACATTTAACATCAAGTTTAACACCAACATTTGCATGCAGAACACTAACCACCCTAACAATTCTATAACAAAAGTAGTGAAAAGTTATTTTACCTACTAAAACGTGCATTTCCAAATGCGTTCTGTCATAAGCTTTATTTTCTGTTGGCTTTTTCCAAATTACATAGCCTACTTCTGATTTCTGATGAAAATTAGAAATCAGAAGTTTAAAAATTAGGATTTTTCAGTTAATATGGCACAGACTGAAGGAATATTGATAGAACTGCAAATCAGAGTTTATATACTGCTGCTGAATTTCAGCCCTTGTTCTTCACTTAGTTTTGTTTTTTACAACTGCAGAGACAGCAGCCCACAGGCAAATCATATCTCTCCTTATTGAGATTAAGGAGGAACAAAAAAGGCAGTGGGCAGTATTGAAGGACCTGCAGGCCAGGGTTTATGGACAGGAGTGTGAAGAAGAGGTGGAGGTGCTTGAAACAGAACTACCGCTAATGACAATGGAACAGCTGGATGATTTGGAACGGCATTTAGAAGATACTGAAGCACAGAGGAGAATGGTACCTTTAAAAAAAAATTGCTTTAATAGCACATCATTTTCAGGTTGTTACTTTGTAAACATGACCTTGGACAGTTTTATGAAGATAGCTTCATAAAGAAATCTTATGAAGATTTTATGAAGATAGCTGTCCATCTGAATTTCAGATTATTGAGAACAGTTTATAAGAATCTTACTTGCCTTTTAATTCAAATTCAGGTTTAAGCATTGCAAAAGAAGATTCAGACCAACTCCTCTTGTTTAATCACACTAAGTGTCCTGTCTGTTTTGAGTGTTTATAATTGTTTTGATTTTCAATAGGTGTCACACCTCGCTCGCATGGGCGGAGCCACGGTGGATGATGCAGTCCGCCGTCTTATGCACGCTGTTTTTACTTACAGTTTGGGCTCAGAGCTCAACTGGGTTGGCAGGGGACAGAAAAGAAGTTTCAGAAGCACCAGACTGCAGGAAATTTTATTTCGTAAGTGATCTTTATAAATCTACTTCACTAGTTCAGTCACTATTCTAAGACACAATTTTGAAGAGCCACGGCCATATTTGTAGTTGTAACGTCAGTACTCTGGCATAGTCAATACGTTTCAAGTGTTTCATGTTGTATTTTCATGATCTATATCACTTAGTATGTATAAGCCCTCAGATGGTCTATAATGTTTATAAGACCAATATTTTAATATTGTTCCCAACAGGTGCTTTGAAAAGAACACCTGTAGGAAAGGAGGCAACACACCACCAGTTTTCAGATGTGGTGAAGAAATGGTTGCGGTTTGCCCCTTTCAGGCAAAAAGGGAGTGGACGAGGACAGCATTGGAAACATGTTGATTTCATGTGTCCCAAGTATCATAGTGCTGTGGGGGACTGTAACCAGCTGGAATCTGGCGAGGCTCAGGGTTCAATATAGTAGCATTACAAAAAAGCCCATTTTATATGTGAAGGTGGACTTCAAAAAACAAATGACAAGAGCGTGAAGGATTGGCTGTTGTCATAAGTAAATGATTTTGGTCATGTTACGTAGTTTGTTACGTAGTGTTATGTAGTCTCAGTCCCAGTATTGACTACAGGTTGTATAATAAAATATCTATCGTTTTTGCTTTCTTTACATTAAAATATGCTGTTATTACTGTGTTTGTGTGGGGGGGATGGGAGCACAGATCTTATGTAATGGACAATGTAGAAGTTCTAATGTGTTTTAATTATTGATTTTCAGTCTGAAAAATGATTTTGTAATCAGTTGAAAATTGTTAAGAATACTTTCTGCATGGTTTAGTGCCATAGTGCCAGAATTATATATATTAAAACAAGCATTTATTAAGCGCTACAGCACAGGTAGTGTCAGATGTATCCGTTTCTTTTTCACAATAATAATAAATTTGATTAACAAAAGGTCAAAATTTCTTTTTGAAGTTGTATTTTATCAAGTGGTTTAATGTTCTGATATTTATGAGACACTAAAAGATGTTTAAATAGTAATGCAGTAATTATGAAAATATATAATTAATAACAATTACATTAAATTGAAGTTAATCTATCTATCCAGAACTACAGTCTTTCATAGTCTGTCTAGTTTTCAACTGTCTTTTCCGGTTCTTTCATGTTTCTTTGGTTAACATCAGTGGTGGGTTGGTTTGTCTAACAAAGGCTTTTCCCTTCCAAAGACATTCCCAGCAGGAACACGTGACCTGAAACTTAATGCACATCAACTTTTGTTCTCCTGGAGTTTGTTTTTGCCGGGAGAGGTCGCATGCTTTAACACAGCGATGGATTGAGTCTTGCGAAGCAGGAGGAAACAGCCTCGAACAGTCATGTAGGAACATCTAAAACTTTGTCAACATCAGATGAGTGTTTCGGAGACACCATTTGTGCTGTTATAAATGCGTAAATGCGGTGTTGGTAACGACCTGTTGAGGTAAGCCTCTTAAAACCTGTTTTGGCCGAAGTTAAGTTGGGTGTTTTGTTTTTGCTCACGGCTTTTTTGGCTATTGTGAAGCGTTTATCCATGTTAAGCTTAATATTTCGCGGTCAACTTGTTTTCCTTGTCCATATCAGTTCAAATTTGCAGAACAAAACTGTTCTTTTCCAATCCTGCAATGTATTTATTTGTTTTGTAGTTTCTAATGCTACAGCAGCCGCACAATGTTGTTTTAAAGGTGTTAGGTTAACACTGGTAAACACCGTTGTGATGTCTAGTGATTTAGTGTCAACACCTGCTATGTTTACTTCAGTTAAACCAAACTCTTGTTATGGTTGACAATTAGTGATTGTATAAGGAAAAGTTTGACAAATACGTATAGCTTTTCCTTTAGAGAGGTTAGTGGCTCCAAACCTATTGATTTACTTATCTTATAAGTTATCTTATTACTTATAAGCTGTTTGTAAATGCTGCCAAATGCTGCTCTTTGCTGTTTAGAGCAAAACTACATTTTTGCCTTATTAGAATATGAATTTTATATTTTAAAAAAAACAAGCTAACACCCCACCCCCATTACTGTATGTCTCATTGTGAACTCCTTTATCAGAAAGGGAAGTTAACTCAGTGTATGGGTCCAAGTAGTTTAGTGAATAGTAAACTAGTGAGTTAATTTCATCAGATCCAGGGATGGTTGTTTTAAAATGTTTGCCAAATTGTGGCATTCCGTAAAATCAGTGTGTGTGTTTTTGATTAAAATCATTACTAATGTATTTCTAAGATTTGTCCCATCAGAATTTTCCATCAGTTGCTCTGAGAGCTGTTAAGACGATTCATTTCAGGCAAAGGGAAGTTAACTGTGATTTTGCAGAGAACATGTGTCACTTGACAAAAATGTAAGAGTTGTGCAGTGGCTGGTGTTGGATTCATTAGATAAGAGGATGATACATTTCATTGCTTGAAACTCTTGTGGAAATTTTTGCCATACATATGGTCATATTTGCTTGTTTAAGTTTTGGTTTACTAGGATTGCTTATGCAAACACTGAGTGATAATTCCATGTAAACTGCTGTGATTTGTCAGCATCATTTTAATGCCTGCTGACACTGTTTCTCTCTATGCTGTTTTCAGTGCAAGCTGTCAGTAAGAAATTAATGTGTTGGACATTTTTACAATTTGGAAATTAAATGTGATGTTGTCTTATGGTCAGCTAATTGGAGCAATGAGAGAGGAAATGAGGTCAAATTTAGTTTAGCAGAATCTAAAAACAAGCCACAGAATCACAAGTTTTTGTCAATCACTTATGCATGATACCATTGAGTTATGCATGTTATTTTAGTATTATTTATATCTGCTTTTCCTAAACTTTCTAAGCGTCTTAAGCTTGATGTATTTAAACAAGGTCCAGGTTGCCAAATTTATGTCTAAAAAGTAGCATTAGATATTTTGCTATTGGTTAACATTATTCAACCACCATGCAGTATTAAGAGAGTCCAATGAAAATGGTTAATTTAGAAAAGGATGTTTTCATTAATCAAGATGAATTTTTTCGAATAATGAACAAATTGTGCATCACAAAGACTTAAGAGTAAGATTAGTCTTGGCTTTTCTGGGGTAAATGCAAATTAGTTCACCACGTGATTTATTTAAATAGGTGTTCAGTTAAGTTCTTCCTTTTAACTGGAATACATTTTTTATCTCAGAGTTTATTCCTGCTGGTGGATGATGTGATGTGTCTGGAATTCAGCTGTCTGAAACCTGTTTGGTTTCCTCAGACACATTGACAGAGAGCTTTGAGCTCTTGCCCTTTTTCTTTAGTGTTCAAAAACCCTTGCATGGGCGAATTTGTTAATTGTTTGAAGGTCAGGTTTTATAAAAATCAAAGCAATGGTTAGCGTTTTAGCATGTAATTAAATGTGAGATGGGTGAGGTTTGTATTTAAACCTTCTTAAACCCTCTTGTTATCGAGATGACCTGCTTGAGTCTTTCTCTGAAGAAAATGAGAAGGTAATAATTTGATGTGCTGAGACACGTCGTGCCAATTGTTTTCCACTGCGCCTGATCGTTCAGGATCCAGTTCAAGACTCCAGAAATGATATCAGCTCTTTGCAGTCAGTCTCCGGTGACTCTGCCAAAAGCCTTTCCCACGGAATCACCTCACGCTTCCCACAGCAGCGCCTGAATGAGAGGCTTCTTTGTGTCTGACGCTCAGAAACTTAGCACTAGAGATGGAGAAACTGAGTAAGAGAAAGGAAAACGTCTGATGAGACGGAAGCATTTAAGTAGATCAAAAGAATTAGAAGCCAGATTCAGGGTAGTAGAGGAAAACCCAACAAAACAGAACAAAAAATGGTACACAGAGCACTTAACTGCAAAACAGCACGATGTGTGAGTCTGAAATTTGTCAGCACATGTATACATTGTTGTTTGATCTTCATTTTGTCTGGTTGTAGCTCTGGGACTTGTTATGTGGGGTGGAGCTGGCCACATCCTGTAGAGCTCTGGCCTCTGCCTGCTCCCTGTGATTCTGAGTGTTTTTGTGGTTCTCCTGCCTGTATGCCTGTGGATCCGTGATTCGCACACCCACTCTGTGTTGTGAGAGACCTAGATATTGCAGAGACAAAACTTAAAGAAATAAAGGGATAGCTCTCTCTCAAAGGATGATGATTGACTTTTTATTTTAGGCTAACTGTTCCTTTAAAGCTTATATGGAATCAGATCAGACCTTTTAGTCTTTACTTTGCAAAGTCCAAGCAGTGCCACTCAGATGGTTTGGGTTTGTTGGTCTTTTCTGCAGACTGCAGCAATGAGAGGCTATTTTGAGCATGTTTTCTCAATACCTCTCCCTGCTTTTGCAGCTGTGGCTGTAAATGTCATTTTTCTGAGCCTTTCCGAAGTTTCTTGGCAGTCCTTTCAGACACAGCAGCATTAAAAAAAAGACTTTCACCTAAATTGTCAGTCAGATTGCAGTCTCAGTAAAAACTTTATTTTTTTGTGGAAATACAAATTTGTGTGTTGTGTTGGTGTTGTTTATAAAGCAGTGATGTCTGTAGTTAGAGAAGTGTTCCAAGGTAACAGAATGTTCTCAGAATGTTGGCTAATGTTCTGCAAAAGGGCTGCTAAAGTTATCAAAAAGTTTGTTATTAAATTAGTTATCAAAAAGATAGTAGGTAGTAAAAAGGTAGATAAAAGGTAGTTTTTTACTGTAATGTACGTTTTTTTAAATGTAATATCATATATTAAAAACATTTTTAGGTGTTAGTGGAATGTTGTTAAAAACATTTAAATACCTTTCTTATAACCAAGCAATATTGTTAATAGAACACCTAAACCTGGACGCTTTGAACATTCTTATAACTTTCAAAATAACGTTTTAATGTTTTGTAACTTTATGGAAATGTTAGGGAAGTGTTCTTGCAACCCAATATTGTTGGCTGGGTTTTAGCTGTCTCTGAATGATCTGCATGAGGTTCCCTTTAGTCTGCTCGAGCTCTCTGCAGGCTCTCAGGAGCTGGAACTGATCCAGCTGGGTTTTTGTGAGGTGCGGGGCCATATAGCAGCAGGGACTTAACACAGTGCCAGATGACTTCATTAACCAATAGAAACAGACTCTGTTCACTCTCCCTCCTGTTTTCACATCCTCTCTAACCACTAGATCTGACTCTCAGGGAGATTTATTTGCATAATGCTTTGAATGCGTGTGTGTGCAATGTAGTTGTCATATTTACTGTCTCTCCACCATATACTGTAAATATGCTAACAATTTTGCTGCCTCCAGAAATTCCTCCCAAGAGAACGGAACACTCGAGGAATTAAATCACTTAACATAATGACGATCAAATAATTTTTGTTTATGATTTATGAACCTTTTCCAACACTCCTGCACTGCATGCAAACATGTTTTATTGTAAGTCTATGTTAAGACCTGCATTTGTTTGTTGTTTAATTTTACTCACAACATAAACTTTGTGCAATGCAACCCACATAAGCTACGCAAACTGCACGTCTGCTTTCATTAGCTATGCTTTCTGTGAGTCACGCTTGGAGTCTAAACCAACGCATTTCCAGTCCAATAGGACTGGAAAGACTATGTCATCCAAAAACAGTGCTGTGACTTCCTCTGTCAGTTACAGTACAGGGAGTGAAGCCAAAGTGAAGCAAATCAATTGTAAGAAACTTTAAAGTGTAGCTTTATGATCTCATAACAGTGTTTTAGACTGCTGTATTATAACATTTTTATCATGATTTGAATTGATCATGAGTTTTATTATGCTATGTGCTCATCTTGCATGCAAGGCCAGTTATAACGGGTAGGATTAACATAAAAAGTAAAAGTAATAAACAATCACTTTAATTCAAAGTCAGAGAGGGTGAAAAGGGTGTTGTAAGCTGTTTTGGCACCAAAAATCTTTATAGAATTTATGGTGTGACGACTTTATTATTTTATCTGATCTGTATTTCTAAGTTCAAACCATTAAT